>JAQIWI010003002.1:0-10942 GCA_034698825.1 Deuterosminthurus bicinctus | reverse complement strand
GAGAGGCAGAAAGGAATTGACGACAAAGTGACATTATCAAGTGACAGTGCTAAATAGCCTTTGTGAATTTATCCACCCGTCTCTGATTCGGCTTCTGTTATGGAAGCTTGAGTTAATTTACGAGAGCAGTAACAACTATCTTCAGGCCCAGTCGTTGTTGAGTCAGAATTTTGGAGCAAGTTATGTCTTGAAATAATGAATCAACTGATGCCCCTTTATGGGCATGTTTCCACACACATCAACCAGTGCTGCTTACCCTTCGGGATCTGAAACAAATAGGTAATGCCTTTCCACATGTTTCCATTCCTAATGTTTTACAACTTATTAAACTTTAAGTGATTTGCATTTGGACGTCGTCGTGTGCCGACGTACTATTTCCCCCCATTGTCACACATGGGTTTGCTCATGTGAAACTAACGACTTGCCCAAGTCTCCTAATTCTGCACTCAGGCGTATTAAAATCGAAAACGCTCAAACAATGCAGACAGCTCAGTCAAATTGTACTAATTTTCTGCACTGAGCATTATATTGATCTGAGTGAATGACTTTTGCAAACTGAAGCGTTCATTAATATTGTTATTACATCGCCTCAAGCTCATTCTGTGCGTGATGCAACCAGTTCACTCTCTTTCTCCTCTAGCTTCCTTTTTAGCTACCTTCAAAATAATCATCACATTTTAAATTACGCACACACTCACAGACATTCTACAGTAAAACAGTTGAGAAGCAGAAGCTGAAGCATCAGGTACCAGGAATTGGAAAAGAAATCTCAAGTCAAAATTGACATTTCGTGATGCCCTTTTGTGGTCAGTTCATATTACCACACACATGTGCAGGCTTGCTTTCAGCTCCAGCAGGATCTGAGTAATGTGTATTTCAGGATGAACTTGAAGGGCCTTGAACGAAAATGGAATCCTGATTTCTGGGAAAGGTTTTATTCCTTGAGTCATCACAATACAATGCCCATTTTAGTCTGAAAGATGATGAAATTCTCATTAAAATCAGAGCAGTAGTTTGTTGGTGGCTTCTGAAAAAATCCGCACGACTCCACTTGATTCATTACAAACGCTTCAAGTCAGGATGACTATGCCTTCGTGTCTAGTGGCCATAGTGCCGTGAAAGTAAAACAAGTCCGTATTAAGGAAGAAAAATTATTAGGAGGATGGGCTGATGGGCAGGAGCTTAAGTTAACAGCACACATTCCCTTTCCAAGACCTGGAGTCCTTCATCATCATACGTTGGACTGGATTTGTCTGTATAATCCTCTTGTTGCTCTAATGAATTGCGGAGTAAGATTTTTGAAGCAACTGATTGGGATCTGCCTCATGATCGTACTGCTGATGATGATGACGATCACAAAGCTTTGTGAACAACAGCAATGAAATTCTTTGTATGTTCAGACATGTGAATGTGCAATGTTATTATTTTGCTCTCTGCGTCGTTGTTGTTGCTGTTATTACCTGGGAGCAATGAGTATTACCACATTTGTGTGGGTTGCTTGGTTGTATCCATTTTTTTTGTCTGTCTGTCTCTCTCTCTCTCGCATTGTTTTGACCAGTCTTGTTATATGTACGACTGTGTAATTTATGACTTGGGAAGAGTGACTTGGCAGATGATATTAGCAATTCTAGCATCTGTTTTCTTATGGGCATGGCATTCATTGGGCTTAGATGAGGCAGATGATTATTGAAAGTAAAGGAAATTGCACTTATGTTTCCCCGTGTAGTTAAGAAGCGGCGGCTGGTGTTGCCTCTGCGTGTGGAAGACTGTCAGCAGACGTGTCTCCGTTTCCATGTGTGCGTGTATGAATGAGAATATTCTCATGTCGACTCTGCCTCCGTATATGAAAATCATGCAGCATGAATTATGATGATGACCCAAAGGATTCCAAACCATTTCACCGATAGCATTCCAAAATATTTTTTTTGATACAATCCCAATGCGACATGATCAATGGTGTGAGTGTGGAGTTGTAAAGCATGGAAGGGTGAAGGTGGTGGTATAGTAATGCTGCAGAGATGCAACAACAGTTAAGGACAAACGGTGTGGTGTGTCTCACCGTAATAATTGAGGAATCAATAGCAGAAAATGTGGTACACGTATGCAGAAAAAAACAGAGAGAGAGAGAGAGATGAGCGTGGGTGACCTTTTAGCGACCTGTTACTATTACAATGAACTATTAATGATTAAGTCAGTTAGTCACTTTTTATATGCTGTGCACGCAAGGAAATCATACAAGTGAAATGGAAACATTACTGCCCTTGTAGTATTACATTATGTTAATTCTCTTCTCTTTAATGTGTTTTCCCCTCTCCACCAACCCGTCAATGTTAAGCATTTCCCATTAGCATCCAACGACTATTTGGGTCCAAATGTGCGTGCGCATGAGAGTATGAATTTTTTGTGTGAGGAGCGTGAGAGCTTGAAGATAAGCGGATGTATTGTGTGTCATTAATGCAAAATATGACGTCCAATGTTATCTTTTGCTTGATCGGGAAACTAAGTATCGATATGATTGTTTTGATTACAGGTTCCATCGCAGTTAATTACAAAAGGAAGATCGTCATTAGAGCGAAGAAGTAGAGTGAGGCCAAATTAGTCAGACGCGCGGTTGATTTGGACTGTGTTTGTGTGTGCGTAATATTACAACATAATCATCATTAAGAATGGAATTGGCTCTACCGTCAGGATGGAACTCCTGGTCAGCCCTCAAAGGGCGTCGCAGACACCCTGTCCGCTTGTCTGCTTCAGTAGACTCTATTCCATATGCGGATAATGACTTCTTCTCCAGTGTTGGCAGTTTGAGCAACTATCCAGGTACGTCCCTATGTTCCCATTATTATAAAACTCTGTATACTAACAACAGGTTAATTTATTTCTCCTCTATCTACTAATGAATAAATGTAATAGCTTTGATCGACTTGCCTTTGTTTCGTCCTCATTGTTGTCATACATAATAGCCCCTGTTGGACATGGCTCTCTCATCCGTTGTTGCTGTGGTGCGGCGGTTTAGACGCCAAAAATTCTATGCATGAGAGAACAGTGTAATTTATTATTAAATTCGCTCCCATGCCTCCCAATGATAGCCGCAGAATGATTATTATTGTGGAATTGGAAATTACTTTTAATTAAGCGTAAGCTGTGCGATTTTTGCTTGAGTGGTCGGAGTCGGAGGTAGACAGGAAACTTGGTGTGTCCGTCCATTTTATTATTGCATTCCGGTTCGATTCATAATGAGGACGATCTTCTAAACTGTCATCCTGTGTTGCTAATGCTAAACACGTAATAACTGTCATTGTAATCGATTAGGATTCCGTCATGTAATAATCATAGATTGCAGTCATTTATGATGGATGCATGAATGCAGTCATGCTTGCGTTGGGCATGACCAGAAGAAACATCTTCAAATGGATTATGGGAGGAGCCAAGTACTTTATTATAGGAATACGTGGATTTCGTAAGCTATAGTAAACTGTTCCTTCATGTCAAATGATGATTTCAATTTAAAAAATTACTAGCATCTCTTTACTTTTCATTCTACTTCTGCATGACTCCCATACTCCCATCAGCTCCTCTGACTGATCATTTGTGAATTTTTTTTGGTCAAAAGAGGCTTTTATCAATTTACAACAACTTTGGCTATTCCAATTGGATGAAATGGTGATGTAACTTCCAAGGTTTCTCTTCAGTTGGTCAGCTAAGACGATTGGACTTAATGACGTACGATTATTTTCATTGAACTTTGTGTGCAAGCATGGTCTGCACACCTTAATGGTCTTCTATACAGGCTGATGTTTCAGCATTATTATTGAGTAAAGGCCCAACAGGCATACTACTACAAAGTTCAAGGCGTCTGTATAGAAATTCTGTATGGAACTTTCTGTTACACATTGCCCTGAGGGAATTATAAATGCTCTCGCTAAAATCTTGCTGTCGACCAAAGTGAGAAAGGGATGTGTCTACGAACATCCATGAATTTCCCCGCAGCTCTTTCAGCCATGTAGACCGAGAGTTGCCCACTATATTATTGGGAAGACTTTTGAAGAAGACCGTGGGACAAAGAGACGGAAGAACTCAAATTCCCTCGTGTCAGTGAGTGAGTGTTTAGAGGAAGAATGGGTAAAATGAAGGAGGAAATACTGTGAAAAATTGCTCGATAGACAGTATCAGTAATTACTGTCAATAGATTGAACTTTATTGGGTAGAGAGAGAGAGATGACGGAGCGTGTACAGCAATTTATACAGTCTCACGAGTTTTTACACTTGGACATGTGCAACTAGGAAGGGGTCTAGAGTTGCAATTTGCTTGCCTTTTGTATTAAATAATCCTTAAATCAAATTCCAACGTTGACTCGTCTCGGTTTTTTTGGCTGGTTACTTACACGAGCTTGTACATGTCCGCTGGCTGACAATTCGTTGGATGTGCTAGAAATTTATTTACTTTGTAGCTATTTCGCATGGGATGGAGGAGTGAAGGTTGCTCATGTTCTCTATATACCATGCTGCTCTTCTCCCACTCCTCCTTATGCTAAATGATGACCATTCCACTCGCACTTTGAGACGTTCAAATAAGGCTAAACAGTAATAAATGTTGGAATGTGCGTGTGTTTGAGTGTGAGAAGGTTAGTCGCCCTAGAGAGCGCACTTAAATGCTGTCAAGTCTGTTTAGCTATTCCACTTACCAGTCTGTCAAGCTGACTTCTTTGCGTTTAAACTTGTGCCCGTGTATTTCTTTTACTCAAGCAGAAGCATTGAATTACAATAATGCCTCGTGAGTATTACTCTACGGAATACAACTTGCATTTGTGTGTGCAATACATGCCCTGAACTCAGCTAAACAATATGCACGCACAAAGTCGCTGACTTTTTGAATAGAACAACAAGAATACTTTCTTGAGCTTTACCTGCTCATGATGATTTTCCTCCGTCTCACTTTTCTTTAGTGAGATGACTGTTGTTCCTCATGCTTCTCTTGTGCTATTCATCTTGTTTTGGGCTTATCCTCGCGTTAAGCTGTTCTACTGTTTAAGTCCTGACGTAATTGCACGTCGTGGCATTGAGGGATGGGATGTTACAGAGGAAAATGTCAAGAAAGTTGTGTTCGCCAACAACGTGATGATGATTGTTCTTTTGCTATGCATTCTATTCCGTCTCTTCCTGACGGAGAAGGAATTAGAGTGAGGCTATTATTTCATTATTGCTAAGGCGTGTGGTTATTCCAAAACTACTGTCTGTGCGTAGATTCTCCGGAGACGTTTGACTAGCAAAAGTCATTATTATATGGCGACTGCTGCTGTCAGGGATACTTTAGGAGCACAGTGGTGGATGATGCGGCTTGTCTTGTGGAAAATTGCACGGTCATTAATGACTCGTTATTCCAACATATGCATGTGGTCCTTCTGTATGATGAGAAATATTTTTTATCCCTTATCTCTCACTTACTCGATCTCTCTGCCAAGGTAAATCCCCGCCATTTTGTTTGCAATAATTATTCTTCTCAGCTCGTTATTGTAGCAGTGGGGATCGACAAAGTGTTGGAATTTGAGCGTGTGAGTGATTGAGAGAAGGATGCGGAACGATACTTTGTATATATTCAAGAGTAAAAGTTACATGTCCGAGATGATGAGGGCCAAGTCTTTTGTTCGCTCGTATCACTCTGCCAAATGTACATGCTGGGTGGATAATGTGTGCAGGATGGAGGAGAATTGACCAACGTCACGCGAAATTATCACTTGCAAAAGGCTTTCCGTGTAAGATCATGAATTGAGTGGCAGCAGGAATCGTCCTCACTCATTGGTTCAATGCATATTGAGTCTTTGAACTTGGAAGCTATGCTTTAAGATGGCTGAACAAAAGAGTTGGACCATCTTGCTGTGAGCCTGGCCATGTCTTTGCTTCAAAGAGGCTCGAATGTGTGTATGTAATCTGTCGTGATTATAAAAAGAACTTTTCACGGATTATGTAATATAATTGTACACATACTACGGACAGGAGCTTCCGCTTATTATACGTCCTTTATCATCATCACTGGATTGTGACTCCTGCTGCCGTCACAACAGATTTTCTTCTGTACTGTGTTGGTCAGTTTTTTTATGCTTTGCACGTGATTCACGAACCTTCGTGGTTCATCCCTTTGTCCATTTCATTCTTTCCATTCGCCACAGTCTTGTAAGATTTTGCATACAAAGATCCCATCTGTTGCTAATGGCACATGTGTGCGTAGATGTTTTTCACTTTAAAATACAGACGCACAGACATGTCCAGATGGAATGTGGAGACGATAAATTCGTTATATTTATTATCATTTCACTCGAGCTTCTCTTCTTGCTAGATCCCTAATGTGGTCATTTCACTAATTGAATTCCTCATTAAAAGGATAAAGGAGAGGACTTGTGGGGGTCTTTTTACACTTTTTTCTGCAGTTGCTGAAATGAATACGGAGTAACCACGAGAGCTCACTGTGTGGCGGACCGAGTTTTTCTAATGAATTAAAATTTGTTTCAGTCGTAAATCTAAGGTGAGAGTGGGAAAAGGGTTGAAATTTACGGGCGAATTCTGCTCACATTCGTAGGTATGAAAGTGATAAAAGTCTTCTTCTACAAGGACCATGCAACAAAAGGGAGTGAGACAGAATGCGGACGGAGGAATGAACGAGTCGTTATAGCTTTTCTAACTCAATTATGTTTCTCCGTACGTAGACCTTTGTTAAAGCTGGAAAAGGAGCATGATGATAGAGTAAGTAGCAGTTGGTTCATTGTAGGGAGTCACCTGGAGCAAAACATGGAGAGATGCTGATGATTGTGATGAGACTGATGATGATATGATTCCATAAGCTGGCAGATGATCACATGTGGATGAGCATTGAGCATGGCAGAGTTGGATTGAATATGAGTGCGTAAATTGCAATGGTACAAATGCCTTCTGGGTATCAGGAGCATTATCATTGTCAGTGATGCAAGATGATTTCCATCTCGGTCATTACAAGCTGGAAGCTTGTAACTTGGTGTATGCCTGCGTCTGTAGTGGTGGTGGTGATGATGATCATGTCAGTTGTACCGTACCCTGCAGAAGTTACACACTGAATGCGGATAGTAAATTACACAGTTGGTGCAACACCACGTACTGTTGTACGCATATGGAAGGAGTGACTTCGGGCCAGTTCATAAAGGAATGTTGTGGTGGTGGGAGGTGGAACATATTTTAATAAAAAAAAGTTGATGCGTCAAAATAATGAAGCTTTCTTTTTCGTTTTCTTGTTGTTGTTGATGGAGGGTCATATAAAATCTGTTTATGGTTAATATAAAATGTGTTGATATTTCTTCCTTTTCAGATTATGACGAAGATGATGGGAGTGTGAATAATATTCTGGATGCGCTGGGAGATAGGACCTCGTCGTCCACAGCAGGTTTGAGTGGTGCTGCCTCATGGTCAGTACTTGATGGTGCAAGTCCACCAACAGGATCCACAATGGGAACGAATAATAATTTGACGACAGGGGCCGGAATATTGTTCGCTTCAAGTGCAACAACAGGCGGACTACAGCACCATCAGCAACATTCAGGGAATAATACACTGATGACAATGATGATGGGAAGACCACCGTCGGGAGGAGTGACAGTGGCTGGGAATTTAACAGAATTATCAGTGGTGGCCAAGTGTGACGCGGAGAGCTCTGGAGTTGGCAGTAGCACAGGTAGCGGCGGAGCTGGAACCAATTCCTCTGCCTCTCCAACCGGCTCCTCTTCCGTTCCGCAAAATGAAGATTACGAGCATGTTTACTGTCAGCTTGATCCATATTTTGTAAGTGTGAAACTTTTATGCACTCAATATACTCTGGGTAAGCCATATGCATGTTGTCGGTCCAACAATAATTCGGCACTACACAGCTTCTCTCAAACTGTCTTCCATCCTGCCGGTCGTCATCCGTCTCTGTCCCTGGACTTCCCCTTGTAATATTATAGCAACCATAAAATTTGCTTCTTTTTCTCTTCGGCAACATTGTGGCACTTGGACTAACATAAAATTTTCTTGATGAGCGGATAGTAATTTAACGTTTGAGTTTCTTGAAATCCTGGATTCATAGTTCCTTGCATTGGCAGAGGCTTCTTACTTGTGTGATGATGATGACGACAACGAGAGTTGCCAGTTCAATTCCTTTTCCTCATCGACAGTTGTACACACATGGCATGAGGTGTATTGGATTCCAACTTTCATTGCTTTCAGATCGTATCGAATCTCTGCGTCCATTACATACAGCCGCATGAATCTTAAACAGCATCCGGAAAAGGCTCCATGTAGCTTAGAAAAATATAGTGTGCCATTTCAATCTTCCATTTACTGTCAATCACTCAGCCTTCTCAAGACAGTGTATGCTACTGTCAGTGACTCAATCACGCACACATACACGCACGTCTTTGATTATTTACTCTAGACTGTTCTCAAATTTACTTTTCACTGCCAAATCACACAAGTTTGCTCATTTCCTCGTCAATAAGACATTGTATTTCCAGCTGCCATTTCTTTACCTTACGCACACTTGAAAAATCTCGAAAGAGATGTGAATAGCAAGTTCCAAAGTGACCGATTTTTGTCAGTAACATGAGAAGAAATGGAAATAGTGGGTGAAAATGAGTATAGGCATTTAAGACAATGATAAATGTACGGCACATCAGCTCACTTTGATTGAGATTTCTTACAACTCATCTCTCTCTCTAGTCGACCTCCTCCGTAGAAACTCCCAGCCACTGTATAATGACTGTGCAAAAATATTATTGCTATTTATGTGTGGAACTGGGTCACAGCAGCGAAGTCTGACAGCCAAATGGTAGCAATGAAAGTGTGTGTGTTACTTTAATCCGGCAATGGTAAATTAATAGACCATTTTATGACTCTCAGTCCAAAGCTCCTATGTTCACGTTTACTCGGCGTATCACTATAAATAGTGGGCTCAATTAGAAGAGAGAGCTGCAACGGATCGGATCTATTATGTAGGTAATCTAATGTATTTGTATCCGACATTTTAAGCGCCATAAAGTATTTTAGTGCTTCTGTGAGAGGAGAGAGATGTTGGGATGGACTTTGTCTCTTATACTGACAAATATCTTGAGAGATGTGAGGCTGATGGAGGTTTAAGAAGAGGATGATACTGAGAGAGAGAGGAATGTTGATGCTATTACAAGTGCTTTTAAATGTATATCTGTATCTGTCCGTGGCACACTATAAACTTGGGCATAGCAAACATGGAGATACAAGGATGACATTATGAGTCTTTATTACTTTACTCAAGTACCTTTTGATGCGTCGAGATAATCGTTGGAGGCATGTTGATGATGACGATTCTTTGTAAGGAGCATCATTCAAGTCTAAACAGCATCTGGTGTGGTAAAGTCCGCTAACATCCCATGAATCCATAATCATGTGAAAGGACTTAAAGTGTTGTTGTTGTTATTGTTCCCCTTGAAACAACTGAAGATGAGACGTTCGGCGCGGTCTGAGATGCTTAACCTACATCGGAGCGTATATGTTTGAGTAAATGCGGACACTAATTCTAATGGGATGTTCACATGCTGTTTCATAGGTCTGAGAGAGCTATGCGCTCTTTTTTTCTCTGAACGAGTAAATGGTATGGAAGATGTAATTATATTAGCTTACATTGTTATTGTTATGACGACGACGGTAATATGACATTTCTTTTTCACTTGGAATTGCTCAACTTTCGGGTTAGTAATGTTTGTCTGGCTGGGCTACTGACTTAGTGAATGTGGTGATGCACTTGACTAACAGAGCACCTTTTTAAGCTGTCCGTGTGGTATTTTTATTTGGCGTGGGAAATGACACTTGAAACTTGCTGCACGGATATACTTAAAGGCCCAGCTATCCTCTCCTTGTTTTAATAGAGTGCTCGCTCCAGCGAGAGCTTCACTGAACTCGGGAGAGTGAGCCTTTCGTTATTCCAGAATTAAATCAAATTGTGGGCTTCTGGAGGGGGATTCAAGGGTCCTTTAACAAACCCTTCCCACTGTTATCTTTATCTATGGGCTACGCACGCAATGATCCCAAGTCCTAGCGTTTCGTAATGATTACACCAAGAGTTGGATCATGTTTAGATACTACAGAGAAATGTAAGTGTGTGTGTGGGTGTCCCTTCATGGTTGCTGTTGAAAGTGCATGAATAGTTTTGGTTGACTGAGTAAATTAAAGAATTTGATACTGTAGTTTTCTCGTGGAAAACTCGTTCATTGTCATCATCATCGTCGTCTTCTATATACTTCTGTCTCAGCATCTTGGGAAACTTGGCTATTCATTCGGATATAATGGTGGGGACATGAGTGAGATCTGACCTCACTCATCTCACACTAAACTTTGCTTCTTGCCAAATTGTGTACACATATACACAAACCCTTATTCATGGAGCTTGATCAACTCGGCCAAGTAGTTCTGTTTAATAGCATTAAGGAGCCAGAAACCTTTGCTCGCACATCTTTCAAGAATGACAAAGGGAAAGAAGCTTCTTGTGTGTGTATGTGTGTAGTTTCTTGTACTTTCCATTCATTACTACAAAAGTTGGGATGCTAATGAGTTTTTATAGGACAGAAGAAGTTAGTTTGAGTTAGTCTCCGCAGTGAGGGTTTCCAAGTGTGTCTGCTCTGTGTGAGAGTTTTAAAGCTTCCTTGTCGGTAAGTAGGAGGAAATCGGTGGCTCTGTCTCCAATCTCTCCCTTAGATTCCCCGTTGTTGAGTAATGGGACGCGTTAACGTTTCTGTTTGTCACTTAATTGGATACGAGAGAGATGAAGCGGAACCCATATAGTTGTGAGCAGACTAATGTTCCTACTGCCACACACATATTACATGAGTGACATAAGGCGGTAGTCTCATATGACCCAAGACGAGACATATGCCACTTGCTTCACAAGCCTGTCAAATGGTGTTACATTTCTCGT
>JAQIWI010003001.1:0-10942 GCA_034698825.1 Deuterosminthurus bicinctus | reverse complement strand
TTAAATTGGAGTACTTCCTCATAACAACAGCAAGGCCAGTGCTGATCGTTCTTTTCCGGGAGAGTTTTTCCTACAAAGGGTAGCAAATGTTGACACAGCAAGCTTAGTGCATTAGACACTCTGTTCATAATTGGCATTGTACGATGGGGATCTTTGTGGTAAATCATTTGTGCTAGTACAGAGAGCGTTGAGTCTCCCTGATAAAAATATCCGAATGGGCTTAAAAATCCAAGGACTGCTGAAAATCCTCAAAAATTAATTTGTTCAAGAATCTTTGTACTCAGTTTTCGAGAAATTCAACACTCAAATATGCTCATCTACCTACTTGTTCACACCCTGCTTTGAACATCGAAGCTATAGCGTCAATGTTCTGTGTTGTGCTAGGGTCACCACATGTCCTGATTTGGTCAGGACAGTCCTGATTTGGGGGTCAGCATTTTTCCATTTAATTACTTTGTGTACATACCGAAGTACATATGTATATGACATGGTGTCCAATTTCGGGGTCAGGATAAGTGTCCACCCTAGTGTTGTCCCTATCCTGATGGAGGTTTCATCAGTAAAGTTACAGTAAAAAATGCTTTCTCTCGAGTCATTTTACTTATCCTACGGGTCTTAGCTGTGCTCAAAGTCATACAGCTCTCGATTTCCACCTTTAATCTGTCACAGTCATTCTGTAACTGTGTTCAGTTAAAAACTTGAAGTGTGGAACTGCCTTGTTTAAGTTCCTTGTCTGTCGTCAAATAAAAATAACCTGGACTTCATGTTAATGAATAACGTGTAAATGTAAAATTCCAAGTAATTTGAAGTTTGTTTTAGTAGGTTTTGTTTTAATTAAAATGGCAGTAGCACTTGTTAACAAGGGCGCACTTTAGTACAGTCTCTGTGCGGATATGTACACAACTTTTTACTTTTTATCGAAACATGTAATCGGCGTCGTGATCAGA
Source organism: Deuterosminthurus bicinctus (assembly GCA_034698825.1). Taxonomy (NCBI): domain Eukaryota; kingdom Metazoa; phylum Arthropoda; class Collembola; order Symphypleona; family Bourletiellidae; genus Deuterosminthurus; species Deuterosminthurus bicinctus. Next base: position 9,995 of record JAQIWI010003001.1, on the reverse strand, counting down.
CAGTTTTCCTTAGTCATCAAACATCTTGTCGTCGTTTAAGTTTTCCTTCAAAGATAAATACTATTAAATTTAGTATCCATTTTTGCCGACCTAAAATGAACAAGAATTTTCAGAATTGAGCAAAGGACCAGCGGAAATTTTAGTGAGCAATACAACTGACCATTTGAATACGAAATAATGTAATGCGAAATGCCGTTGCCCTTGAACATAGCTTTGAATTGTGGCTTCGTTCAATTCAACAAAGTAAAAAATAAAGTGACGTTCCGGCCTGTGTTTAAGGAAGCGGGCTACCGTCTGGGTGACTCCGTCACAAGACAATGAGTTAACTTCTTCTCGTATTCTTGCTCCATTAATCAACAAGTCAATAATAGAATGTCAATCTTAACATTACGAGATAAATTAGAGAGGATTCAAATGTGAAAGAAGTTTCGCAGAGCTGCTTTGGCTCGCATTATGGGAAGCCAGCGATCTTACGTCAGAGGTCAGAGACGAAGATCAAAGTGTACCATGACAACGACATAATGGCCTTGAAGTTTAAAAGGTTCTTAGGTATAGTTTTGTTAAAACAGTAGAATTAAAATCAATCAAATACACCGGAAACTGCGTTTTTGTTTTTAATTATTTTCTCACTGATTGTCATGATAAAAAAAATATTCGGGTACGAGGTTGTTTACAGAATAACCTGAAATCTTACGAGTGCAAACGTGTTAAAGTACCTTTTTGTTTACAGTAGCACAGAAAACTGTTCTAGTTCTTGTTGACTTCAAGTGGTTGCTTTTGATATTTGATTATTTTTCTGTAATTTAAATGGGATCGTTGCGAGATGTCGGGTACACGGAATGACATCAGCACTTTGTGAATGTTAGAATTTGATAATGAAAATAAGTGATGAAATTGAACAGTCAAAGTCACAGCTCTTTATGTCGGATTAGTCCAAGCAGGAATTGATGAGATGGTAAATGGTGATGTGATGGGCCTTTCCGTGAGGCTCTGTTTAGCAAAAGTTCACAGAGATAGCAAGAACAGATATTGATTCAGGATATCTTCAGCGATGGCAATTGTAACATCGAGGGAGAAATCAGAAAATCAAGTTCCAATTGAAGACAGCATGTGTAAATTATCAATCCAGCAATCGCTTTAAATTGACAGTTATTGTAACTCGAAGCTTCGATTTGTGTTTTCAATATGCTCGTTTCCAGTTCAATTGCCGCCATGATCGTGGTCATTATTGGACGCAGCCACGCCAAAAATTCTAAAGCACTGAAAGTTATCCTCTGCCAAACAGATGCTAGTTAGCTTATCGAGTTTAGAGGTATACCGAGAACTGTGTTATTCTTCGGGTCTTTTGGACTTTCTATCTTGATCAATTCTGCTTTGATGCGGATTTTGTACCTTTGAACTACATACTGAATCCTCTTTCCCCCTCCTCGGGCTTCGAGCCATTCTCGGCCACACTACATCACAGACGAAGTAGGATAGTTCATGGATGTCAAGCGTCATTTGAATGCAATGAGTCAAAGATTTAATTTGGGTGGCGAGATTTTGATAACAATTTCGCACGACTACGTAATTTGAAACAAGCTTGCCAATGAATGTAACTAACAATTGAAGTCAAGTGAATAAAAGAAATTTCCAAAGTCCAGTATACGGGCAGAGTCAACAAGAATTTCATTTTTCATTTTCATTTTGTCAAGCCAAGAATCATTGCCTTGACAAGTTCAATTATAATCACCCATCCGCCTGACAGACCTGCGGGGTTCCCCACGCTCGAGGGCATCTTGGGCAACAATTTCTGAAGTTCCCCTGCGGACTGTCTGTAAATTTGAATTGAAACAATTTTATTGGTCTCGGTTACATCTGATGTGATCCTCTGATTCCCATTGAATTTTCCCAACTTACTTGGATTTCGGCGCCGCCCTCTGGCTCTGCACGGCGGATCACACCCGGTGTGTATTCCGGGACGGACATGACTGCACATGCCATGGCAAGGACAAGGAGCAGAACCAATGCTTTCCGAGTTGAAACTGCCATCTTTTCTGGACAACGATTCAGACCTGAAACAACCAGAAGCTGAAACGAGAGCTTTGTTGTGGGAAAATTGGAAGAAGAGAATGAGGACCAGACGCCGGTGGTGCTCATTTTATAGGAGCGGCTTCTTACAGCGACAATTGGTTTGGAACAACACTAATTGGATGTTTTCTTTCTGTAATCGCAACTCATGATAATCTAAGCGCAATAGCATCTAATTATTCATTTAGTTATAATTAAGAAATAGGAAGCACTAATTGATCTAATCCTAGAAAATTCCTAATTGCTTCCCATATTCCAGGTACCAGCTTGTTGACGTCGTCCTCAAGCTTCATGGAGCCCTTGGTTGTTGTTATAGAAACTAAACAGAATGTGAAGCAGTGCCAGCAGACCACATTAAAGCATTTTGATGCCAATTGACTTTTACAGTAGAAGGGGACGCCGGGAAATCTTTAATTTTTTTGAGTATTTGAAGTGTTGCTGTCCTAGTCAATTGATTTATTCCGGATTTTGTACTTTTGAACTACTAACTGGGCCCTTTTCCGGGCGTTTCTGCCCATTATTTCAGCCAGAAAATTACAACCTGGAAGAACAGTGCCGGCGAGTTGATGACTACTATTCGCTAAAAACACGATTGCGGCTTCTACTACCTTGAAGTTTAAAAGATTCTTAGGTAGTTTTGTGAGCACAGTAGAATTAAAATCAAATAGACGGGAAACTGCGTTTTCGCTTTTAATTATTTTTCCAATAATTGTCATGATAAAACAAATACTCGGGTACGAGATTGTTTGCAGTATAACTATAACCTGAAATCTTACGAGTACAAACGCCTTAAAGAACCTTTATGTTTACATTACCACAGGAAACGGTTATAGTTCTTGTTGACTTCAAGGGGTTGCTTTTGATATTTGATTATTTTTCTGTATTTTGGGTGGGATAGTTAGTGTATGTTAAGAAACAGCCGAATGACATTAGTACCTCGTAAATGTTAGAATTTGATTCTGAATATAAGTGATCAAATTGAACAGTCAAAGTTCCGACTCTGTACAGCAGATTAGTCCAAGCAGGAAGTAAAGAGACCGTAAATGGTGATGTGGTGGGCCTTTCCATGAGACTTTGTGCAGCAAAGGCTTACAGACATAGCAAGAACAGCAATTGATTCAATATCTCTTCGGCGATGGCAATCGTAACATCGAAAGAGAAATCACAGAATATTCCTATTTGAAAGAAGTTAGGACGAGTGCCTTTGGCTCGCCTCATGGAATATACCCGCTCGGATGGAGCCAGCCGGGTAATGTACGCCGGAGTCGTTGATCTAAGTATATTGACGAGATCGTCAGATGCTCTCAGCACAATAATTCCATCCCAACAATTTGAAAACACGACTGCTCCCACAACAGTCGCAAGATACGGAAATAACATGTACAGCAAGATTGGTAGTTCTGTATGCCGAATGCTAATATACAGCGCAACTGTTATCAGTGCTCCAGTCCCTAAAAATGCTTGGGGTACGATGAATTTGCACCAAGGATTGAGAATCCGGTTGTAAACTTCAGTACACATATGTAGCCGCTCCACGACCCGACGATCCGCGAGGTTATTAACAGGAATATTTCTGCAATTCAAGATAGCATGTTTAAACTACCAATCCAGTGATCTCTTAAAAATGAAAATTTTACCTCGAAGCTTCGATTCGGGTTCTCAATACACTTATACTCGTTGCCAGTACAATGGCCGCCATGATCGTGGTCATTATTGGAAGGAGCCACGCCACAAATTCTAAAGGACTGAAGATTATTCTCAGCCAAACAGATGGGATTGAGCCATTGGAAATATAGTTTTCAAAGAGGACATTGTAAAGGAAGGGCAGTCGGAACCACGGCAGTAGGATGGTTCCAAAGGTGTACACAGTCACAGTAAAGAATGGGGCAAGAGCACAAGCTATTATCTTGAATGCATTGGAGGGCTCCCCGAAAGTAGAATACTCCTCACCGGTGCAATCATGAAGATTGCAAAGTACATTGGACCAGCTATTGATCAAGTCAATAGTTTCCTGCGGTCTCATCAAAATTCCTGCAGAAATCCCACAAATCAAGATGAAGCCAGAGATCACAATCAAACAGAAGATTGTTTCGAATTGATACAACGGCTGATTTATCACTTCATTTATGCTCAGTATGAATTTGAAAGATTGATCAAGGACGAATACTACGACGACAACACAATGACAGACACGTCTGAAGCCAGTAGAAAGTACTAGCTTGTTGTGCTCGTCGTCCAGGTCCATACAGCCCTTTTTCGTTGTAATGGGAACTAGACAGAGGGTAAAGCAGAGCCAGCAGACTAAACTGAAGCATTTTGATGCTAGTTGGCTTATCAAGTTTAGAGGCATCCTGAGAACTGTGTGATTCTTTGAGTCTTTTGAACTGTTATTATCTTGGTCAACTGATTTGATGCGGATTTTGTACTTTTGAACTCCAAACTCGACCCTCTTTCGCCCGCCTCGTGCTTTTCGAGCCATTCTCGGTACCAAGAAAAGTAAATGTGTTTTAGGTGCTTTGGAGTTTTTTATAATAAAATGCCCAAATCCAGTCCATGGTTTGGATAGTCTCTTTTACCAAAGCTCGCCTCATGTGGCACTTCCACTCTGCTTGAATACCATCACAGAACTAAATAATTTTGAGGTTGCTCTGGCAGTTGAAGGAAAAAGTTCAACTACTTTTTGCATTTCCGGGTACCCTAATTTCCTTTTATAAACGCCATTCAATTCGTAAAAGGGTCTGAAGGTAGTCAGGAAGTTAAGAAGAATTTAATTTGTAATGGAATGAAATGACAGTTTGAAATTGGAGTACTTCCTCATAACAACAGCAAGGACAGTGCTGATCGTTCGTTTCCGGGAGAGTTTTTCTACAAAAGGTAGCATATGTTGACACAGCCAGCTTAATTAGTGTATTAGAAACTCTGTTCATGTTTGGCATTGTACGATGGGGAGCTTTGTGGTAAATCATCTGTGCTTGTAGAGAGCGTTGAGTCTCCTTGATAAAAATATCCGAATGGGCCTTAAAAACCAAATATTGTTGAAAATCATCAAAAATTAATTCCCTCAAGAATCTTTTTACTCAATTATCGAGAAATTCGGCACTTAAATATGCTCACCTACCTACGTGTTCACACCCTGCTTTTGCTCTCTCAAAGTTGGCGTCAATGTTCAGTGTTGTCCACATCCTGATGATGGATGAGGTAAAATTAGAGTAAAAAAATGCGTTCTCTTGAGTCATATTACGTATCCATCGGCTAATAGCTGTGCTCAAAGTGATACAGCTCTCGGTTTCCACCTTTAATCTGTCACAGTCAGTCAGTACATTTCAACTCAAGGTGTTTGTCGCAAACAAGTTGTATTCTGGTCGCCCCGCTGGTGAATCCCACTTGATTTCATCCGGCTTTTGCGCCTCCATTCTCATCTCAATTCCCATAATTACTTATTATCTGTGGAGACTGGCTAATTATTGGTCGTGATCAACGGCACATTATCATATTGCTAGCGGTCCCTAAACCGCCACAATGAGACGGTCCTTGATCGTTGTAATGACAACGACACAGAATGTGAAGCAGTGCCATCAGACCACTCTGAAGAATTTTGATGCCAGTTGACTTATACAAAGACCGAGGACGCAGGGAAATCTCTGGACCCTTTTCCGGCCTCTTCGGGCCTTTCTGCCCGTTATTACCGCCAGAAAATTACAACCTGATAGAACTGTGGTGGCGAGTTGATGTGTAGATGACTACTATTCACTAAAAATACAGTGCAGTGGAGGCTTCTAACTACCTTAAAGTTTAAAAGATTCTTAGGTAGTTTTATTAAAACATTAAAATTAAAAACAAATAAACCAGAAACTGGGTCTTCGATTTTAATTATTTTTCCAATGATTGTCATGATGAAACAAAAATTCGTATACGAGGTTGTTTACAGAATAACCTGAAATCTTACGAGTGAGAACGCCTTAAAGTACATTTTTGTTTACATTACCACAGGAAACTGCTTAAGTCCTTCGCTAAAATTTAAGTTCTCTAATTTGATGAAAAATTATGCTAGTCAGGTGTGTAGACTGTTGAACTTCTCGGCTTCCAACAGTATTCTGAGTCAAAATGTCAGCATCGACCCATTTTTGATCCACCACCACCAGATATCAGTTACTTGTTTGAAATGTAATTGCTATGGTAAAACATTAAAAAAATAATTGGCAAATGTTTGCACACAAAAAGTTCGAGTCGCCTTTCTATTAATATACTCCACCGTAATAGCGATATAGTAACAACTGCCGCCAACGTTGTTTCCGCTTCCGTCGTCGCAGGTATCATGAATCACGTATACCAAAAGCAGATTGCTCAGCTCTCACCCTACAATCAAGTCTTGCAGGAAGGCCTCCTGCTCAAACGACTCTCAGCTCGTGCGGCAGGGCCGATTGAGATGGAACAGCCAGTGTCTTTATTTGGGGTAAAAAACATGCCTGCAGCGTCTTATCTGGCAACTTCATTTATTAAAACGATCTAATTCGGATTTATCCGGGTTTTAGCAGAAAATCCGGGTTTTTTTAAAGCCACTAGCATTTCAATGTCTTTTTTAATTGGGAAACTGTTATTCAACAGCATCTTTTCTGTCACGATTTGTTGACAATATCATTTTCCGTGTGAAATACAACTTTTTGAAATCTGACGATAATCATCTGCAGACCCGTTAAAATTTCAGTTTTATTCGTTGGTTCTGTTACATCCCTTAATACATCATTGATTGGCACCTTCTGAATGTTTTCTGAGTTTGGCCATGTAAAACTATTGATTGTTTTATACCGTGCCATACATGAAACATTCAGAAAGTCACTGTCTTCATCTATCTCCTTAATGGAACCGACTTGCCATTCACACGAAAGGCGCTGAAATTTCCGACGTTTTGTTGGAAAACTGCAGGATCTTGTAGCTCTCAAGAACATTTCAAAATACGCTGATGAAGAGAACCTTCTTCAACTAATAACAAATCGTTCGAATTTATAAATTTCATTATCAATGTCTACATTTTTGACAATTTGAATACCAACAGTGTTGCTATCTGCGTGTTCGTCTAAGCAAAAATTGTATGTGGTCAATATTTCTACAACACCAGGTTTACGCCTATGCAGTTGTGTTTCTCTTTTAATATTACCCGTTATCGCGTTTCATAACGACTTACCATAAGCGGTGGCAAAAATACTATGGGGTCAACCGCAAAAAATGGTCAAATTGACTACAGTTTTTTAATCGACTCTTCATTACATTTTGATAGAATTTGAGTTAACCACTTTTTGCCTGACCCAGAGTTTAACCTCAAGAGTTCAAGCGGCCCCGCTTCGTTCTAGTATTTCGCATATCCTGTGATTTGCAATTTTTCGTTTGTAACCTTGTTCTAAGATTGACATTCAAGCTATGAGTGTTTTTACCAAAAAGCTTCTCCGGCGATAGTGTAAAATTGTAATTTTAATTATTTTTATCATCCACACCAACACTGAAAGGTTATCCATACTAATACAATTTGAACAAATACAATGATTTTTTTAATCAGCAGCAAAAATGGCGACTTCTATAACGACGCCAGGTATGGGTTAATTCAATAGTCCACATTTTAAAAGGATTAAAATGAAATTTAAAATTTGAAAGCCAAGCCTTTTCTCGACAATGATTGTGAAGCTCATCGTTAGCTGATAAAAGACTCATGGCAATTTTTCGTTAGAACCTTCTGTACACCCATTTTTTAACAATTTGGATAGCACAATTTACTTAACGAAGCACGAAATCAATGTCTGCCATTTTTTATTAGTCCACGGTGGCTTTTGCAATGAAAGCCAAACATCAAAATAATAAATTTGAGAGGATATTTTATAATTCTTAATTAAAGCTGGCTGCACAGTAAAATGCACCGGCATGGCTCAAAGGTGGCTCGAAAATACCTGAAAACCAGGTAAGAGCCTTTTCAACCAATATTTAGCAATGTGGAACTGCACCCTAGAACTTTCACATTTTAAATTTATTGACAGATATATATACTAGTAGTTTACTGCAATGATTTACAAATTTTTGCAAGATGGATGAATTCGAAAGTGGGACATGGAGCCCACACACGTATCAATAGAAGCATTATACAGCATGAGTCCCTATATATCTCAAGCATTCACCCGTTATCTCTTGCATCTCGCATCGTCATCCACATGACACATCGGCATTTTAGCTTCCAGTTTTGAATAATGATAAAAACAATTGTAAAAATAAAAATGACACGTCTTATTTCCCTTTACATACCTATTATTTTGTAAAATACTACGTGCATATACGTAGCACCCATGCACCTTTATACCCTTTTTACACCGTTTTCACGCGAAAGGTGTGTTGCTTGAACCAAGCCAATTGTAAACCTTCAAAAACCAACAGAAAACTAACGCTTAGTTAAGTTACCCCTTTCTTCTCCATTATCACACACGATCACACGCTGTAGTAACAGCATCAGTGGATTTTACTCTGCCTTAGTTTCATGGCATTCTTAGTGCTTACTTTGCATTATAGAAACTGGGAAGAAACGGCTTGCTAAGACATGGTTTAAGTGGTTTTTCTCCCTCACTACACTGCACTGGAAGCCGTGGACTTCTTAAATGATAATCGGCACAGAGGCATAATCCTGGATGAGCTGGCAATTGGAAGCCAGTGGGGCATCCTAACCTTTCTCGGTTCTCTTGATCCCCCACAAAATAGGTGAGAAGAAATACACTTTTATGCCCCTGAGGATACTCCACGAGTGGTTATGACCATCCTTTTACACAAATAGTTGATTTGGGCCCTGGACATCGAGAGAAGGGTTGCCAAAGAACGACAAAGACTCAGATCTGCTTTGTGATCTGCCGTTTGTTTTCTGAATTAATAGCGCTTATGATTCGAAACTTGGTCACCGTATCACAGTGAGATAAGGGTGCATTGCTCCTTCCTCTTACATCAAAATGAACAACGACAATCAATGTCTTGCTCACTGTTACTATTACAGTTGCAGTATTATAAGCAAATAATTATTGCAATACTAACATTCATAAGAAACATGAACTTAAACTGTGCAGTGATAAGGTTAAGGGTAAACTTCCCGTCTACATGAATAACATGTATTTTTTATGGTAAGCCGTTTTATTACACTGACGAAAGAAATTTCTGTTCCAGAGTCGTCTCACGACTTTCACACTGATCAATTACTCACAATGCAACTATTTTAGGTGTAACACCGGGATTTCAATGAATCATGATGGAATCTATAGTACATACCTAGTATGTATTACGTGTAAGGCCGTTCGGCTGTGCGGTCCTCAGGAGACGTACAAAAAAAATTTAAAAACAAATCTTTTTGAAAATCAAAATGGCCATTTTCTTACGTTACACAGGGGGGACTGTTTTTCATTTACGAAGTCATGTTCTGACAAATTTGCAAAGGGTTACCCCTATGTGGGTTAAAAATCCCATGTGAAATCCCGTAAGAAAATGGCCATTTTGGATTTCGATTTTTTTTGGATATTTTATGAGCCGCACAGCCGAATGGCTTTGCATGTAATCTGTCTAGGTACTAGGTACGCACTATACATTCTACCAGCATTCATTGAGATCCTGGTGTTACACCTAAAAGAGTTGCATTGTCAGTTCACGTGCTCCATTTCACGACAATAAAGTTGTGCCTTGTCCCCTTTATTCAAGCAACGGATTTGCATACAAGATTTAACTCGCTTGTATAATGTAGTTAAAACACCATTGCTTCTTAGACCTTTTCAAAATTTCAAATAAAAACACGACCATAGAAATAAAGAGGACAACAAGACATATACAATGAACACGAGTAGTAGTAGTTTATCAGCCTATATAACTAGGTCAATCCGATGCCCGCCTAGTTATATAGGCTGCATATGCATTCC
>JAQIWI010003000.1:0-10943 GCA_034698825.1 Deuterosminthurus bicinctus | reverse complement strand
AGATGGAGGAAGCTTATTGAGTTCGGTAGAATAATTCTTACCATTTGGGGTGCTTACAAGAACGTCTTTGAACTGAATTTTTTGATATGGTGAGGAAAATATCTATGAAAACTGCAAAAATCAACTTTAAATAGAACAACCTTTGGTGGGCATCCGATCCCAGTCGCTTGAAACTTTGTGCTTGCACTCGAACATTGTTGAAGCGATGCCAAAATTGCATTGAAATTTTCGTCCAAAATATTACTCACATCTTCGAGGTTTCTAAAAAAGTAACCGAGAAGCTCCAGCGCATCGTCGATGAATTCTGAAGGAATGAGATCTTCTGGAGCTTGAGACTTGACCACGTGGCCGCAGGCCTTAATGATTTTAAACCATTTGGCTCCTGATTGTTCTTCAAGAGGAACTTGTCTGCTCCCTCCAGCTGCCTTTCCTTTTACAAAGTCGAATCCGCCAGCATGATCCATGTCTCGCACCATTTTAATTTTGGCCAAATAAACAGCTTCTTCAATATAAGGGTCCCAGTTCTTTGTAAATAATATCCAAAATAGTATGAAATTCTACAAACAATTGGTCCAATTTGAAAATTTACTTTTTGGTACCATTAGATCAGGGTGCAGTATAGGCTCCTTAGGTATCTTGAGTCTAATAGGGCTATGCCGAAGTATTTGCGACATGCCTTGTGTATTCTGTAGCAAGTTGTTACTTTCTGACAAATCCTTGTCATCATTACCTCGATCTGGAATGCCAACTTGGCCATTTGGAAACTGGATAAATGTCTCGACGTTCTCGCCCCCTGAAACTTCATCCGAGCCGGTCTCTGGCAGATCAATTGTCACTGCTGTAAACTCCGTGGAAGCGTTAGCAAGGGAACTATTGTGCAAATCTGTGAAATTTCCAACTGATTCTGTAGATTCATTATCATGATTTTCTTCTGGTAAATCAATCTCAATGATCTTGGGCTGAGTTCCGTCCACAGTACCAGACGAATTCCCAGACTCGCTTGCGTTAACAACGGTTGCATTTGTTGCATCTTTTGTTGGCTCTGTAGTTGCAGAGGAACTTTCGTCATCATCCTGGAAGACAACATCTGGTAAATCAGCTTCTATCTCTAATGGGAAATCATCTACATTTGAATCTGTAGAACAATAATGACAGTTGAAAAAATCTGTAGAAATGTTCCAGGTTCCAGAGATTATTCTTACAGCCTTGAGTGAAGTTGTAGTGCTTGGCACGTCGCATAGGGAAATTAAATGTTCCGTCTTTGCACTTGCGCGTAAAAAACTCAGTTTCAGCATCTGGAAGGTCAGTTTTTTGAGTAATTTCTCAATATAAAAATAGCTTCGGCTGAACGTACTCGAGTTGGACAAATTAAATGGAAATTCAACTACAAAGGCTCCGCCTTCAGTATCCGGCCATCCAGTGTAGCAAAGAGATCCGATATTAGTTTCAGGTGTGTTGTGTGTATTGCTCACAACCGCTCCAACGGCTCCCGTCTCACGTCCAGCGTACTTTCCTCTCAGGCCTTTCATATACGTGAACCTCCGAAGATTCTTCAGATTGTCTTTGTCGTCGTAGAATGAGATCGTATGTTCTAGCGGATACTCTGGGGCAGTTAAAGGGATGAAAGCTTGAACCTACACTTCAATCAATAGGCATTTTTTAAAACAAAATTTTTCTTATGCTTTTCTGTGGCCTTACGTGAGGTTTTTCAGACTCGTTGAGATATTTAGAGCAGACATAATTCTGTCCGGATATCACATCACTTCCTTCCCACTTGCAGCCATTAGATCTTCTAAAGAAACTTACGCCAACTTACTTGAACTTGTTACTTTGAAAATTAGAGCACGAGTAAATTTATTTTTAAAATTACTATCCATGTGTGCACATCATATCCAGCTTGACTTGATGCTTGAAGAAAATCCCTCCAGAGCAAAGGTCGCTTGTAAAACTGTAGATTTTGCCTTGGAAACCAAGTTTCATACCACCGGCCATGAAGTCTGGCCATGCAACGACTAACTGTAGTTTCCATAGCAGCAGCACAACTATTGAAATAAATGCTGTCATCTGATTTCTTCAGTCAAATTGCTAACATTTGCAAGCAAACACATGTGTCTTTGCTTTAGTACATCTTTTTCCATACTCAAGTCTGGTTAGTAACATTTACGATTATCCAATTAGCTTTCCATCCAATAGTTCTATTCTTGGGACGTGACAATGACTTTGTATAAAATTCAAAATCAATTACAATTGGACTATTGTTCTGTAAACATAGACACGGCAGCAATAAATAGACTGAGCAGTTTATGTTTATTCAAAGGCATTACTATAAGGACTTTGCAAGACTGCTCACTCACGTTTTTGAACAGCGTGAGTTGAAAATAATTGTGACAGAAGTATTTAAAATGGCCTTTACTGTGACGCTCTTCAAAATGTGTTTGGTTGTTGAAATTGGGTTGAACCAATCCGCTAGTAGGAGTAATCAATGTCACGATAGGTGGGCATGTAAATGCTAAAAGTCACGTTATAAATCGCCCATAATTTGATGAAATGTGCTGGTCTATAATTAACTGGTCACTATTTGTCCTTGGCCTTTATGTGAGAACCACTAACTGCCAGACACACGAAAACACTACATGAATATCTTCGTTTATAAGTTAAATAGCGTGAACCCACAAAACACGAAGGGGAAAATTGGTATAATAGAGCTAATTTCTAAATAAATTTCTTTAAAAACTAACACATTTGACGTCTGCTATGCTTCAAACAAATTAAAATAATAATTCAAGTAATTCTCATCTGAAAATAAAGTAAAGCGGTCACCAGATAGAGTTGGTATAAAATGCCGCATGAAAATCGTCGCAGTCATGAAGCAGCAGCAGCTACCATTTTACACGTTAACCATCACTGTAACCAAGTCCATGCTCCAATTCTGCTTTCATTAAATAAAATTCTACAATTTCCTAAATATCTTAGTACAACATAAAAGGTGAGTTCCATCAAGCTCCTTCTTAACACTAGTGCTCGGCTTTGATAATAATTCAATATAAAATTTGCTTGTATTTGTTATTCATTGATTTATTTATTTTCTTAAAATGTATTTAAAACAATTCATTTTCTATTTTGGTCCACGTTAATGTAACCAACTTATTGAAACATTCCCGTTAAAGCCCAAAATGCTACCAACCAAAAAACTAGCCAGAAATCGTCGCTCTCTCACCATCTGCTCCAAACTGAACATTTTCCCTTGCAAACTTGACAATGATGGACGGCGGATGACCATTAACGTCTCCCAAGCTCGTAGAGGCATTTGGATGGGCACGCTCATCACGGCCGTCCTGTACGCAGGGTACATAAACGGGCAAATGTTTGTAAAATTGGCTACTAGTCGCCCTGCTAGTTTTACTGAGCATGGCGTCCACATTTCACGCTGCATCCAGTCTACCATCTTTACTTACTGGGCGTACGATGGCTTTTATTCGTTTGGAAACGAGAAGGCAGTTATTTACTCGTACACGCACGCTACCTATGGACAAGGTACTGAAAGCTTTCTTGTTGTAGATTTCGCAGAGTATCTAATACTGTGACCCAACGTTGTAAACTTTCAGTTATAGACCATGAAAAACTACGACAAAGTTTCCTGCAGGACCAGCTACTGCCCGGCACTCCATCAATGTTGTACCCTCATGCTATCTTTCTTCCAGCTCTTTTCCTTCTGGATCAAAAATCGCCTCAATTCATCTACGCTGCTCTACCATTGGCTCTCCAGGGATGGATCTCCATTGGACTATGCGCTATATTCGAGTCGTACATGTTTTTGTTCTGGGTTGCACAAGCCCACATGTTCGTCATGCTCAACACTCCATTCATTCAGAAGCTGGAGAGCTTGTTGGAAAACGGACTTGAGTTTGGAGGGTAAGAAAAGTTGCCGAATTTAAGGTTTTAAAACGGTCCTCAGCATTTAACGTTTTATAACATGCTTGACCTAGACGAACAACGATTAGCGTGCTGGATAAAAAGGTAAATTTATTGCTGGAGGTGTACGTGGCAATGAAAATTCACACAGTTGGAAACAGAAGGAGCATCTTCGCTCATAAAGTTCTCACAGTCCTGTTGGCCATTTTCAGCTTTTTCTGCTTCATTCGACTTAGTGGCGACGCTCTGGATGTGGCCCTAGTCTTTCTATTCCTTGCTATGAATAGCATCAGCTTCTATTCGATTCAATGGAATACTGCACATAGGATTCCAACGCTAATGGGCGAATTTAAGAGTAAAGTCATTGAGCATCTTCCAGCTGGCATTTCAGGAGCGTTGCTAAAGCGGAAAGTAATGGCTGTTCCAATGTGCGCAGTCCAGTCTGGCTCATTTAGGCGGATGGAGAGAACTTCCACTCTGCTTTATGGGGATTTTGTACTGTCCAATGTTATTTCTCTGCTCATAGTAAATTAAGGGCTTATGTTGCTTAGAATACACCCTCACTACTAATTACAATTGGACTATTGTGCTGCCAAAACAATTACGACATCAACAAGTCGACCTTCAAGTTATGTACGTTACGTAGCATTCAACTTTTGGATCCGATTAGACAACTCTGGTTTTCGTACCTTCAATCGCTCCAGCCAATTGGCAATGTTGGAGCCGCAGCAATACACTTTTCACTATTGACTAAGTTTAAGGATTGGCAGGTGATTACTGGAAAGTAAACATGGTTGAAAACTAACACCTGACAGGAGTAAATTAAAATCTAGTGAAAAAGCCGTGTGAATGACGCAATAAGTCAGTCGCAAATTGCCTGTAAAACAATCAAATAAGATACCATTTGGCCTGTGATCTGCCAAAGTTGGCGGTCATTATATTCAATGGCTGTTACTTATAATTGCTACGGCAATTTATTTGAAAACCAACAAATGTGACATTTACAGGGCCTGAAAGCAATTAAACATTATTAGTACAAACAAATCATGTGAAATCAACCTAAAGGGACTCTATTTTGTTACTGAACCTCTAAAATATTTATGGTCGCCAAATCTTTTGATTATCTGTGGGATTGAAGGTTAGGGTCATAGTAGATAACACGTTTTGCGATGGCCCCTCAGAACCCCCCCTATGGGGGGAACGGGCAATTGAATTTTTCGTCGACTGCTCCAAACCCCGGTTTCTGTCCAAGATTACGCCTTCATTTATCGACTAAATGAGCTGCAATTTGGCACACGCAAACTAGAAGCAATTCTAGGGGGGACGTTTTTTACCGCATCGAAAAATTCGAAGCACAAAAAAAGTTGTGGACTTCCAAAGTCACCTCAGCGACACGTTTCAAAAATATGTAACTTTAATTGTTAATTAATATTTAATTGATAGCTGATATCACCATATCCACTTAAAACAGCCAAAATGGACCAGTCAGTATCATTCCTTACACATGTTACCCGGTTTGACCTTTGAACCTCGAAAAATCGGGGATTCTGTGTATCTCAGCCATTTCTGGTCGGATTTAAATGAAATTTGGCTTTATCAATAGAAAATCACTAGGAGCACAATGAAATTTCTCAGTTTTTGGAATTTCGTATTTTAACAAAAATTACAGCTAAATATGTACCCAAAAACGATATGATTTCATGGAAGTTACATATTTTTGAAACGTGTCGCTGAGGTGACTTTGGAAGTCCACAACTTTTTTTGTGCTTCGAATTTTTCGATGCGGTAAAAAACGTCCCCCCTAGAATTGCTTCTAGTTTGCGTGTGCCAAATTGCAGCTCATTTAGTCGATAAATGAAGGCGTAATCTTGGACAGAAACCGGGGTTTGGAGCAGTCGACGAAAAATTCAATTGCCCGTTCCCCCCATAGGGGGGGTTCTGAGGGGCCATCGCAAAACGTGTTATCTACTATGACCCTAACCTTCAATCCCACAGATAATCAAAAGATTTGGCGACCATAAATATTTTAGAGGTTCAGTAACAAAATAGAGTCCCTTTAGGTTGATTTCACATGATTTGTTTGTACTAATAATGTTTAATTGCTTTCAGGCCCTGTAAATGTCACATTTGTTGGTTTTCAAATAAATTGCCGTAGCAATTATAAGTAACAGCCATTGAATATAATGACCGCCAACTTTGGCAGATCACAGGCCAAATGGTATCTTATTTGATTGTTTTACAGGCAATTTGCGACTGACTTATTGCGTCATTCACACGGCTTTTTCACTAGATTTTAATTTACTCCTGTCAGGTGTTAGTTTTCAACCATGTTTACTTTCCAGTAATCACCTGCCAATCCTTAAACTTAGTCAATAGTGAAAAGTGTATTGCTGCGGCTCCAACATTGCCAATTGGCTGGAGCGATTGAAGGTACGAAAACCAGAGTTGTCTAATCGGATCCAAAAGTTGAATGCTACGTAACGTACATAACTTGAAGGTCGACTTGTTGATGTCGTAATTGTTTTGGCAGCACAATAGTCCAATTGTAATTAGTAGTGAGGGTGTATTCTAAGCAACATAAGCCCTTAATTTACTATGAGCAGAGAAATAACATTGGACAGTACAAAATCCCCATAAAGCAGAGTGGAAGTTCTCTCCATCCGCCTAAATGAGCCAGACTGGACTGCGCACATTGGAACAGCCATTACTTTCCGCTTTAGCAACGCTCCTGAAATGCCAGCTGGAAGATGCTCAATGACTTTACTCTTAAATTCGCCCATTAGCGTTGGAATCCTATGTGCAGTATTCCATTGAATCGAATAGAAGCTGATGCTATTCATAGCAAGGAATAGAAAGACTAGGGCCACATCCAGAGCGTCGCCACTAAGTCGAATGAAGCAGAAAAAGCTGAAAATGGCCAACAGGACTGTGAGAACTTTATGAGCGAAGATGCTCCTTCTGTTTCCAACTGTGTGAATTTTCATTGCCACGTACACCTCCAGCAATAAATTTACCTTTTTATCCAGCACGCTAATCGTTGTTCGTCTAGGTCAAGCATGTTATAAAACGTTAAATGCTGAGGACCGTTTTAAAACCTTAAATTCGGCAACTTTTCTTACCCTCCAAACTCAAGTCCGTTTTCCAACAAGCTCTCCAGCTTCTGAATGAATGGAGTGTTGAGCATGACGAACATGTGGGCTTGTGCAACCCAGAACAAAAACATGTACGACTCGAATATAGCGCATAGTCCAATGGAGATCCATCCCTGGAGAGCCAATGGTAGAGCAGCGTAGATGAATTGAGGCGATTTTTGATCCAGAAGGAAAAGAGCTGGAAGAAAGATAGCATGAGGGTACAACATTGATGGAGTGCCGGGCAGTAGCTGGTCCTGCAGGAAACTTTGTCGTAGTTTTTCATGGTCTATAACTGAAAGTTTACAACGTTGGGTCACAGTATTAGATACTCTGCGAAATCTACAACAAGAAAGCTTTCAGTACCTTGTCCATAGGTAGCGTGCGTGTACGAGTAAATAACTGCCTTCTCGTTTCCAAACGAATAAAAGCCATCGTACGCCCAGTAAGTAAAGATGGTAGACTGGATGCAGCGTGAAATGTGGACGCCATGCTCAGTAAAACTAGCAGGGCGACTAGTAGCCAATTTTACAAACATTTGCCCGTTTATGTACCCTGCGTACAGGACGGCCGTGATGAGCGTGCCCATCCAAATGCCTCTACGAGCTTGGGAGACGTTAATGGTCATCCGCCGTCCATCATTGTCAAGTTTGCAAGGGAAAATGTTCAGTTTGGAGCAGATGGTGAGAGAGCGACGATTTCTGGCTAGTTTTTTGGTTGGTAGCATTTTGGGCTTTAACGGGAATGTTTCAATAAGTTGGTTACATTAACGTGGACCAAAATAGAAAATGAATTGTTTTAAATACATTTTAAGAAAATAAATAAATCAATGAATAACAAATACAAGCAAATTTTATATTGAATTATTATCAAAGCCGAGCACTAGTGTTAAGAAGGAGCTTGATGGAACTCACCTTTTATGTTGTACTAAGATATTTAGGAAATTGTAGAATTTTATTTAATGAAAGCAGAATTGGAGCATGGACTTGGTTACAGTGATGGTTAACGTGTAAAATGGTAGCTGCTGCTGCTTCATGACTGCGACGATTTTCATGCGGCATTTTATACCAACTCTATCTGGTGACCGCTTTACTTTATTTTCAGATGAGAATTACTTGAATTATTATTTTAATTTGTTTGAAGCATAGCAGACGTCAAATGTGTTAGTTTTTAAAGAAATTTATTTAGAAATTAGCTCTATTATACCAATTTTCCCCTTCGTGTTTTGTGGGTTCACGCTATTTAACTTATAAACGAAGATATTCATGTAGTGTTTTCGTGTGTCTGGCAGTTAGTGGTTCTCACATAAAGGCCAAGGACAAATAGTGACCAGTTAATTATAGACCAGCACATTTCATCAAATTATGGGCGATTTATAACGTGACTTTTAGCATTTACATGCCCACCTATCGTGACATTGATTACTCCTACTAGCGGATTGGTTCAACCCAATTTCAACAACCAAACACATTTTGAAGAGCGTCACAGTAAAGGCCATTTTAAATACTTCTGTCACAATTATTTTCAACTCACGCTGTTCAAAAACGTGAGTGAGCAGTCTTGCAAAGTCCTTATAGTAATGCCTTTGAATAAACATAAACTGCTCAGTCTATTTATTGCTGCCGTGTCTATGTTTACAGAACAATAGTCCAATTGTAATTGATTTTGAATTTTATACAAAGTCATTGTCACGTCCCAAGAATAGAACTATTGGATGGAAAGCTAATTGGATAATCGTAAATGTTACTAACCAGACTTGAGTATGGAAAAAGATGTACTAAAGCAAAGACACATGTGTTTGCTTGCAAATGTTAGCAATTTGACTGAAGAAATCAGATGACAGCATTTATTTCAATAGTTGTGCTGCTGCTATGGAAACTACAGTTAGTCGTTGCATGGCCAGACTTCATGGCCGGTGGTATGAAACTTGGTTTCCAAGGCAAAATCTACAGTTTTACAAGCGACCTTTGCTCTGGAGGGATTTTCTTCAAGCATCAAGTCAAGCTGGATATGATGTGCACACATGGATAGTAATTTTAAAAATAAATTTACTCGTGCTCTAATTTTCAAAGTAACAAGTTCAAGTAAGTTGGCGTAAGTTTCTTTAGAAGATCTAATGGCTGCAAGTGGGAAGGAAGTGATGTGATATCCGGACAGAATTATGTCTGCTCTAAATATCTCAACGAGTCTGAAAAACCTCACGTAAGGCCACAGAAAAGCATAAGAAAAATTTTGTTTTAAAAAATGCCTATTGATTGAAGTGTAGGTTCAAGCTTTCATCCCTTTAACTGCCCCAGAGTATCCGCTAGAACATACGATCTCATTCTACGACGACAAAGACAATCTGAAGAATCTTCGGAGGTTCACGTATATGAAAGGCCTGAGAGGAAAGTACGCTGGACGTGAGACGGGAGCCGTTGGAGCGGTTGTGAGCAATACACACAACACACCTGAAACTAATATCGGATCTCTTTGCTACACTGGATGGCCGGATACTGAAGGCGGAGCCTTTGTAGTTGAATTTCCATTTAATTTGTCCAACTCGAGTACGTTCAGCCGAAGCTATTTTTATATTGAGAAATTACTCAAAAAACTGACCTTCCAGATGCTGAAACTGAGTTTTTTACGCGCAAGTGCAAAGACGGAACATTTAATTTCCCTATGCGACGTGCCAAGCACTACAACTTCACTCAAGGCTGTAAGAATAATCTCTGGAACCTGGAACATTTCTACAGATTTTTTCAACTGTCATTATTGTTCTACAGATTCAAATGTAGATGATTTCCCATTAGAGATAGAAGCTGATTTACCAGATGTTGTCTTCCAGGATGATGACGAAAGTTCCTCTGCAACTACAGAGCCAACAAAAGATGCAACAAATGCAACCGTTGTTAACGCAAGCGAGTCTGGGAATTCGTCTGGTACTGTGGACGGAACTCAGCCCAAGATCATTGAGATTGATTTACCAGAAGAAAATCATGATAATGAATCTACAGAATCAGTTGGAAATTTCACAGATTTGCACAATAGTTCCCTTGCTAACGCTTCCACGGAGTTTACAGCAGTGACAATTGATCTGCCAGAGACCGGCTCGGATGAAGTTTCAGGGGGCGAGAACGTCGAGACATTTATCCAGTTTCCAAATGGCCAAGTTGGCATTCCAGATCGAGGTAATGATGACAAGGATTTGTCAGAAAGTAACAACTTGCTACAGAATACACAAGGCATGTCGCAAATACTTCGGCATAGCCCTATTAGACTCAAGATACCTAAGGAGCCTATACTGCACCCTGATCTAATGGTACCAAAAAGTAAATTTTCAAATTGGACCAATTGTTTGTAGAATTTCATACTATTTTGGATATTATTTACAAAGAACTGGGACCCTTATATTGAAGAAGCTGTTTATTTGGCCAAAATTAAAATGGTGCGAGACATGGATCATGCTGGCGGATTCGACTTTGTAAAAGGAAAGGCAGCTGGAGGGAGCAGACAAGTTCCTCTTGAAGAACAATCAGGAGCCAAATGGTTTAAAATCATTAAGGCCTGCGGCCACGTGGTCAAGTCTCAAGCTCCAGAAGATCTCATTCCTTCAGAATTCATCGACGATGCGCTGGAGCTTCTCGGTTACTTTTTTAGAAACCTCGAAGATGTGAGTAATATTTTGGACGAAAATTTCAATGCAATTTTGGCATCGCTTCAACAATGTTCGAGTGCAAGCACAAAGTTTCAAGCGACTGGGATCGGATGCCCACCAAAGGTTGTTCTATTTAAAGTTGATTTTTGCAGTTTTCATAGATATTTTCCTCACCATATCAAAAAATTCAGTTCAAAGACGTTCTTGTAAGCACCCCAAATGGTAAGAATTATTCTACCGAACTCAATAAGCTTCCTCCATCT
>JAQIWI010002999.1:0-10944 GCA_034698825.1 Deuterosminthurus bicinctus | reverse complement strand
AAAAAAGAATTTTGAGCTTATTTATGGTAACAGAGATATAGTTGACTTAGGGAAGATGAGATGAGTTTGGCCATTTCACCAATAATAATGGAGATACAACAACTTACATGTATAGATGAATAAAACTAATACTTCCAGGCCAAGTTTCAGCAATGGTAATGCTGTTAACAAGTATTTAAATGATGATGATTAGCTATTGATTGCGCATACAAGCTCTCTTCTACATTCCTCAACTTTTTTGTTTTAAAATATTCAAACCAGACTACTATTTTTACTTTTGACATGCATACAAAAAAAGCCTTGGAAAATGAACAAATTTCCATTGCCACATTACATGACAAAAATTTGTAACTTATTCTCAAAAGTTTAAATGTCAACACAGCAAAGGTTACTTTTGACTGTTTCACATAGAAACGAAAGAGTAGATGATGTTTGTTAAGGCTAGAAAAATACGAAAAATCCTCCGCCAGATTGTCCATAAGAGTGTCATCCATGTCTGTGTGTTCACCTACAACAATGGGTTCATCTCAACCCTTACCATTACAATACTAACTTATACAGATAACAAACTAACAGGTAACAAATTCTTGACTTTGTTTTGGTAACATGAGATAAGAACAAGTTGATTGGCTATTCTTTTGTAGATATACAATAATTAAATTTAGCTTGTTGTTATGACTATACAATTTGCATTATTTGAACATCATTTTCAATAGGGATTACTTCCCATTGTTGACTAATGCACTAGAATACATAAGTGTCATATTTCAACAACGATTACAGTCGAGTGTGCCTTACATACAAGCTAACACTACCAGTAGTAACTACGCAAGAGATTAAATTATTTCATACTGCATTATTCCAAGTGCCTTCATAGCAGCTCCAATTATTTAACATGTGTGTGTGATGATCCTCTCAGACCTTGGATCTTGACGATCCAAAATAACTTAACATTTTTAGTATAACGTTTACACTAGACTCCAAAAAGGTCATTGCATTCTTGTATCCGTTGCCACAGCGCCGTAAGGGTTCACATGCATCCCTCCGGTAGGTCCACCTGCACCTCCTGCTCCCGCCGGCATTGCACTGGCAGCCACCTGAGGCAAATATGCAGCATAGGCCGCCGCGGCTGCATTATGTGACCCATGATGCTGACCACCAGCAGCTGCTGCCAAGTA
Source organism: Deuterosminthurus bicinctus (assembly GCA_034698825.1). Lineage (NCBI taxonomy): Eukaryota > Metazoa > Arthropoda > Collembola > Symphypleona > Bourletiellidae > Deuterosminthurus > Deuterosminthurus bicinctus. Next base: position 9,766 of record JAQIWI010002999.1, on the reverse strand, counting down.
AGAAGCATAAGGGTCACTGGCAGCGAATGCAGCCTGAGTGGCTGCAAAATGAGCTGCAGCCGGGGAAGAGAAAGCTGCTGCGGCGGCAGCCGCATGTGCCGCGGCATTCCCAGCTCCCTGACCGCCCACACCAGAGGCCGTTAGGTTCGTCGGTTGGTAGTCGTAGAACTGAGACATCTGATGATTTCCGGATGCTGAAGCTAGTGCAGCTGCTAAGGCAGGTGAAGTCGTTGTTGTTGGCAAAGAGAGAAGAGGAGCCCCTCCATATGCAGTTGGCTGGAAGACGTAGCTGGCAGGCAACCTGGAAGACAGAGAAAAACGCAACTCATCATTAAATTTGAGCCTCCCTTTACATCCACTTGAATATATCCAACGTTGATTGTCACATTCAATTATCATCGTAATCATTATCAAATGTAACATGCAACCACACACAACAACTTCCCAAAAGCAACACTTTGTTTCACAGTTGGAGCGGAGCAACAAACAAAGAAGACAAGAACAATCGGCAAACTTCATGCTTCATAATCTTAACATCACCATCACCATATTACTGCATAGCACCCCACGAAATATCCAGAAGGAAGAGCAATATGATAATTAGAGCAAATGCTCACTCATTCAAAATCCAGCGGAAACACATGTAAAGCCGGCGAGAGATAATATTTCGGGAATAAGAGCAGCGCAAAACAGGAGAAAATCCATACAAGTAAGTCCCAGCTCTCCATTATAATTCACTCACAACAAACATCTTTCTCTTCGTGTCTCCCCGCGGCGAGGAAATAACACGACAAAATCCCACATGCATTTCCAAAGTGATTGGAATAAAGAGATGATTTCTAACTGTCAAAATATGTCTGCGTCTTTCTTGTCAAATAAAATAAATGAGTTGTGAGTGAAAAATAGAAGGAGGATATGGAGATACTTGTTCAAGGTATGACAAGGGGGATGAGGATAGGCGCTGGAAGACAGAGACGGAAATAATGGTGTGCTTTATTTTTGCGTACTGGAGGAAGAAAAAGAAGCTCAGAAGCACAACAGGAATGTCCCTGTCATGACAAACACACACAGACATTTGTGGGGAAACTGATGGGAATGTTGTAACATACAAAGGGGCGGGGTATGGGACGTAAAGGCAACTAGGGTTACGTGGGTAGGGACGGATAGTACTAATCCTCCCACTCTTCCTTCACTTCTTCCGCCTAGTAGCTTTCTTTCTCTCAATGTTTCTCATACTTTGTCGCTGCTGCTGTTCTTGTTGTTGTGGCTGCTCTAGGAAAGGAAGTCAACTTACCCGTACTGAGATGCTAGGATGGACGTGGGATAGCCTGTCCGAATCGCTGTGAAGGGAAATGCTACAACAAAAATTTCACTCTCAAAACCGTTCCAAGTAGCTGCATAAACACAATTCAATCCCACAAACATCTCTCTCCTTTTCCTTAATTAGTAATTGATTCATTAAAAAAAATATCATTTTAATCAACCAACCAGAATACAACAACGCAAGCCTATAAGAGCAGTTAACTGACACAAAGTCAGAGTGGCGAAACCTGTGTGCATCATCTTCTACAGAATAATATGTGCGCACACGCTATACATGAAACCTCTGCTACCCTCTTTCCTGCACTTTTTTGTCCGCCCAAATTGCAAAAATCTTTCCGTTTCTTTGTACAGGAAATAGTTCTTCAAAGTGAGGTTCAATGCCAAGATAAAAGCACCACTTTACCCACAAGTAAATTTGAGTGAGTCCCAACCTGCTAACTTGATCCTGCATGGGCCTCCACTGTTTTATTCATGGACTAAATTAAGTGAAGTATGGCTCATTTAATGCGGAATAAAAGTTCATTATTACATTATCTGCATACTTGATCTCAGTCGAACTGAAGAGAGGGTTATGGAGGCTTTATACTACCGTGTGTGTACCATAATCTCTTCATGATTATTAACAGAATGAATTGCACCTTGGAAGAAGTGCAAAGGACAAAGGAGTCTCACGTCTCACTATGTGCATGAGGAAGTACGACAAATCTTGATGAAATCACAGAATCACATCACATCCAATCTGCAGCACCTGATGATGATCGTCGGCGATATCATTGGCATGGATTTCTATTTTCTATCTGTGAACGCGGAGGAGGAGTGACACTGACAAAAACTAAACGCTGTTCAAATCTGCAGCAGCAGCAGTTTGGTGGATCCTACAATGTGTCTATCTTGATACGTCCCTTAGTAGCTAAATGGAGGGTGATTCCGGGGCTTGGAAAAAAGATCTCTAAAAGTCCTCATGGTATTTATCCCCTCTGATCCCGACTTACATATTATCAACGTTCCACCTTATGTGTGCCCTAAAAATAGAACCTACACGTTACTACTACATGTCCCCAGCTTGCTCTTCGGCCTCCTCCTTTCCAAGCCGCACCAAGGGAGAAAAGAATGCACACTCAGAAAATACAATGACTAAACACACCGCGTGTACTCCTCTGTCTCGCTCTATGTCCCGGGTAAAGCAACTATCTACGGAAGATTTTACGACAATTTTTTCTTATCTGTTCTTCATGTACCACCACAGCATACACATTATTCTCCTCCAAGTCAACCCTCACGTTCCGCTTCCTGACAACACTCCTGTAACTTGTTCTTCTTCCTTCACGTGTTCTGCTTCCTACCAGAGAATTTCTGGGCTCACATGCCAATACATTACAAGCACATCTACATATCACTGACTTCTCTATGTGTGTGTGTAATTCGGTCTCGTAAAGGGTTTGGAGCACGAGCCATTGCTGACAAAAATATTAACCAATTATCCCTTGCCATCTTGGAGCTCAAAGGAAGTGAGCCGAATGGCAGATGCGGCGTGAGGATAAAGCCGGAGGGACAGAGTTAAAATAGTTACCATTTCTCTCTCTCTCTCTCTCCTCCATGTACTCTTCTAACTGTCTCTCACGCTCTTCCTTTTCGGCTGCCACAAAATAAATCAGCCATCTATGTCTCCTCGGTTTACAGGATTTTGTCATCCGCGTATAGCACTACACAACATTCTGAGCAAGTCATACAGACCGAGCAACACATTCTCTCTTCTCATCTTCCTTTCACAGCTGTGAGCATCACACTCTCAATCTCCTCCCTTTATGTATCATCAGCTCCATTTAATAATTTTTTTTCACAGGGAAATAATCCTCATCTCAATGTGACATCATAAAGAAAGATAACGCCAGGCTGGATACGAGAATGTGGGCAGGAGTGTTTATAATATGTGTATGTGTGCAGAAGGTGCAAAAAGCCGGTTCCATGCTGCCACTTTAATATATGATCAGCCTGCCAAATTTTCCAGGCGAAGCAGTAGTACACCATATAAACTTGGTCCTTCTCGATATACATACGGCAGTTGACAAAAATATATAGTCATCACCATGATGTAGATGTCGTCAGCTAGTACAAAGACGAAAAAAAAATCATAGCTAGCAATAATACACAACGCGCGTTCCAAATATATATGCTATATGCTCAAACCAAAATAAATACTATAGAAGAACAAACAAATTCATAAAATAAACACTCCACAACAAAATTGACAACATCTACAAGGAAAACCAAGAAGAGTAATAACAATTCTACGGAAATTAAATGGCAAACAATAGGAAAAATTGCACAACAATTAAACTCAATCTGTTTGTCTGGTTTTGTTTTATAATACAAAAAGAAAAAGCCAGTAGTAGTTTTGAAGGAAAAGGCTAGTTTTCAACTTTAAACTGTACTATATACTGCCGCCAGACTTTATAATAATATACTCATTGTCATCAGTAGTCTAGCAAGATTCAATAATGTAATGAACGGCAACACAGGATTATATAAGGAAACCATTGTCATCATCTTCATCACCGCAGTACTAGCAGTAGCAGCAACACCACCATCAATATGGCCTTATACTAATAAAGGTAAAGAAGATAAAAGGAACAACAGCAGAGCATAATTTGCACCAACGTTCAACAAACCCCACCATATAATAATAAATAATAACGAGTAAAGAAAAACACTCATCAATATCATGATACAAATATCCACTCAATGTCATTGCCACCAAATTAATAACCACCACCACCACGTTAACAAACTCTCTTGTCAAGGCGTACCATCATTGTGTTCTGATTGATTAATAAACCACTGAACAGAAAGGGAAATAAAAGGCTAATTGTATTTTATATTTAAAAATAAATATCAAACTGTTGTTTTTAGTATAGAAAGAAACGTATCAAGAGTGAGTGAAACGAATGAGTGAGATATACACCGAAAGAAGAGATGAGAATGTTCTTCCGGACATCCCCACTGTCGTGTCAAAGGATCTTACCTGAAGAAGCAGCCAAGTTTCCACGGGGTTTCGCTCCCAAAATTGCAAGATTTACGTTCGCCTTCCGTCCATCAATGATAGGATTCGGCTCCTTGCAAGCTCTCTCAGCCGAAGGACGATCCGCCATGATGACCTGCAAGGCACACAAATCTTCGTTAACTCCACAACCATTATCATTGTCACAGTCACTCCGCTTCCGGCTGGACTACATCAAAACTATGTACATCGGATCTCAAAAGTATCCCTCGGATCTCCTTTATGAGCCGAGCCCTACTCTTATTCCAAAGCTCTACAGAGCTTTTTATAGGTAAAAAGTAGCTGCTAGCTGCCTGAGCACTTAAAGCAATCATTTTATATCTGCCTGCCTGTGTTTGTGTGTAACGCTACATTAATTACAAACGACCCACGAAGGAGCCACTGCCACCAACCACCACAGTGACGACAGATACGGCGACACAGTTGCACACACAGTACACCCGCAGGACACACATGTTCTACTCAAACAGACATAGGGCTAGGAAACTTTGGCAAAATCCCCCGCGCACAACTTTCCTCCTATATACTTTTTGCCCAAACAATAATAATCATTTAGCCTTTGAACCGTGCCAAATCTGCCATATCCTTTTGAGCAACATGTGCACAAATTTCTTCCACTAACCATCAGCCTCGTCACACAAAATGTGCAGTCTGGAGACACTGCTAACTTTTCAACACACTAAATGGATCCTCCTGCTAATTAGTTTTCCAAACAGCAAACTCATGAATCTGTGCGGACCATCACTTATTGAATTCATAGGAATTCGGTAATATGGACAAAGTAAGTGTAAATAATGTTGTACAATTAAGTATTAGACTGGAAGTCAAAGATAAGAGAACTTACAAATCCATATCCACGACTTTTCCCAGTCTGTCGATCCGTAATGACAACAGCCTCCTCGATTTCACCGTACACTTTGAAATGATCCCTCAAACTCTTGTCCGTCGTGTGGTAAGGCAGGCCGCCGACAAATAGTTTCGTCCACGTTGTATCCCTCTGTTGTGCCGACCCAAGTCCCAACCCTGATCCATTATCCGAACAGCATCCATCAACACCCGCCGATCCTGATAATTAAGCCATCAACTCACTAAAGCAGCATTTCCACACCAGCATATTCTACAAGCGCTATGCTACCAATAGCAAACTACTGTGAAATATTATTATTATTCTATATTCATTCAGAGAAAAAGCTTCTGGATTTTACACTCGAGCCCAAAAGTCAATATCATAGAGTGTCTCTGTCTCTCTCTCTCTTTCTCTCTCTGTCCATAGATATACATTCCTATTTCATCTTCTCCTAAATGCCTAAGAGCTGAGAGACTGAAGCTAAACAAACGTCAGAGTGAATATGCATCATCCATTTTCCCGATTCTCACAAGACGAAGAATCCCCACCGTGAGCCAAATTACCCGAACTTTAAATGCTCTTCGTCTCTACGTTCGAGTCACCACAAATCATCTCCACTCGCACTCGCTCTCTCTCTCACTCTCTTTCTCTTGCACACACACAAGCCACTGAACCTTTCCGGAAAATCCCATAGTCTCTATACACCGTAACACTCTCCTGTCCGTCTAACTCACAAACTCACAATGTTTACTGCTCTATTTCTTTCTTTTGCTTCTTCCTGAAAGCACATACCCAAGGACGGCATTTCAGCATCCATACCCGCATCATCTCCCCTAATTTTAACTCTTCTGGGAACCCACAGTAGCCACAGCAGCAGCCCAGCTATACGCATAAACTCTACTCTGTCAGGAACATACGAGACCCCAAGGGGCTATTCAATGATGATAACAACAAAACCTCCTCAACTCTCCGAACATTCCCTCACTGCCAACACCATAATGACATTATAAACATTTCAATTATTCTTGTTGACTCTGTTGAAATAGTATCATTCTCTCATTTCTTTGCAACTTGATACACGCCCAATTGTAAACATCAGTCCAGCTCTGAATTTAACATTGATTATTATAAGAGTCAGGTCTCATTTTTTTTATCTTGTCCGCCTGTCGCATATGCAAGGTCTGACCGGCGATAATGAAATTTGTAAGTCTATTCTACGTACGGCCCGCTGTAAATTCAATTGAAAATCCACTTAGTGCATTCCGTATAAAATCCATTAGCTGAACTAAGTATTATTATAAAATTCATTAACTGCACTATGAGTATTATAAAATCCATTAACTGCACCCTGTACAAGACCCACTCAATTGAAAACTCTATCATCGTCTCCATTCAGCCTAGAAAATCCATTGGATGCACGTCGCTTATGTAGTTGTTGAAACTGACCATCTAAAGCAGAGCAACTATAGAGCGTAATAGGCTTCATGCATTACTCAATACAATCCGCTTAAGCGGCAATTCATCCCCTACACAATACTACGACAGCAAGAAGTACTACAAAAAAAACTGACCTGCAGCAGCGGCTGCTGCCGCCGCAGCGGAAGTTGCAGATGGTAAAGTTGAGGCTGGCATGAGCATGGAGAGAGCGTCCTCAGCCGGGAGGATGATCGGTGGGACGTAGAAGGCACGTTGTGGCGCCGACAAGATCTCCAGGGTAGGCCGCTTCTTTGAGGGTGGAGCCACGTCCCCCGCAGCCGTCGGACTATCTACTGATCGCTTCACCGTGACTACCGTCAAAGGGTCCCCGCGCTCAAAAACCTTACGATCCTTTCACTGAGCACAGCTAGATTAGACTCCTTGATTATTCCACCTGCAATAATTAAAATTCCAATTAGTTCATCAAGCATACGGGATGCGGAAATTCTTAGAATTACACCCGCTCTTCCCTAATCACTGTCATGTGTACTCAGTATATATTTATATGCATGAATGCACGCTACACAAATACCATGCCGTCCGCACACGCGATGACTCGTGCACTTTTAAAAGCAAACAGAAAGGAGGAAACAATGGAAAGAGACGAGCTTCGCTTCGCAATGAATTCTTATTCTTCTTCCTCTCATCCGCTAACTTGTAAACTTTCCAGACGTCAGTCAGATGAAACCATAGTTGACATGGCTGTTGCTTTTAATTACTATCTCCCTCCAGAAGAACTCCCTTCCGGAATATTTTACTCTTTCTATTAGATGATATGCGCAGTTCCTATCCAAATTTTTGTCCTCACAACATTCAAAGAAACCATGTGCAGATGCAGAACTCTGAAGCAGTATCTCCCGTGTTTCCTAATAAACTCTCCTGTGTGCATGTATACACAAAAGTGTAGCTCCTGTGTACACTCCTAATCATTGCTAGCAATCGCCATGAGTGTATAGCAGAGTGACGGGGAAAGAGAAGTAGACACGAGATTGTCTATAAATACAATCGTAAAAAAACCGTCTGGGAATCTAAGAGTCGCTCATCGGATCGAAAGAAGAAGAAGATCCTTCGCCCGGAAGATTAAAAGAGATGGAGCGGGAAGAGCGGCTAGTATTTCCGACGAAATGACATAAAAATTCTATCGAATAATCTTAAGGATTAAGAGTAATAGGAAGAAGGAATCTGCCGAAGCGGAACAGGGACGGAGATGAAGGATTCTGACAGAACGCACACACCGCCATCCATTTAGCTTCAAGATACTGACTGAGCTTATTAAAAGGAAAAGGTTGCTAAATTAATTATATTTACCCCAAGAGTGTATAAATTAAATATTTAGAAGCAATTTAAAGTATCGATTTAAGCTGGGATGTCGGCTTACATGTTTACCTGTGAGTCTAAAAAGTAAGACGGAGTCTAAGAAGGACAAGGCGGGAGGAGTGCCGTTACCAGTGATCGTCCCTGAATTAAAGATGTGAGCAAGTTCACGTCGTTAACGTGTCTATGCGTAACACTGCTGCTATACAAGAACAACTCAAGACCAAAAGTGTCTTTTTCACCCGCTCTCCGTCCTGTCTCCAACCTGAATGAATGAGCACAAGTTTTACAGAGACATATACAGTCTCACCCTTCTTCTTCTTCTTCTTCGAGGAATGTTCCACCGTGTACTATTCTTGTTTTAACTCACTCACACATACACATAACATTACTCCCGTAGCCACACTTTCAAGAGACAATATAACAGTGTGTGTGGGTACACTCAAGTAAAATATGACTAAGAGCAAGAAGCTGCTGCTGCTACTACTGTACTAGTACCTCCAGGACCATCTCCGCCACCTCAACAAATGTATTTTCATATGCACACATAGTTTAGTGAGACCAAGTGACAAAAGCAGGAGGAGACACATTCATACACAACACACATACACACACGATCCGAACGATATCAGTAGTGAGTGACTAGAGAACAACAAACAAAAACTATTCCACTCCGGTCCTCGGCGTCTTCTCCTCAGGAAGTTCCTAAGTATAGGAGGGAGCAACAAGAAAGTAAGTACAACTTGAATGGAACCTTGGCTCGGGCTCTCTTATAATTTTGTCGTCTTCTCTCTCTCTCTCTCGTTCTACTCCTCTTGGTATTACTTTGAAGGAAGCAAGCAACCCTTGTTGCAGTCTCCTCCAATGCTTCACTGTCAGACGTCCTATGAAAGAGGGAACGAACGCCAATCTCCTATATTTAGCCAAGCAATGATTTCACCCGGGCTTCTCTCTTATCTTCAGTTTGAACTCTCCTTCCTTTTGCTCCTAGCACACGGAACACATACACATCCTGTATGGCAACTACTTGAACAACTTTAGCGGAATTCCGAGCGACCATCATTACAGAATCCTGCCTGCCTGCCTGCCGCAGCCAAACAGATGCAAAAGCCCGAAATCAGTTACCTTTAATAACACGAGGCACACATAAACTCGGCCTTATCAATCCGCAAATGAGGTCCCAACGTGGAAATTTCATAACTCTCAACCTCTTCTTGAAGGCAATAATAATTAAAATATCATCTTCAACTATACGTCTGGACCAATCTATAACGGTAGCTTCATTCATCTTCCGATTTCAACCTAACTACAAAAGGGCGGAAATAAACAAAATTAAAACATGTGGCCAGCTTTTCCAGTCAGCAGTCCTCCATCTGCATCAGTCCCTTCCCGAGCATACATGCAGACAGAGAAACATAATAAATCTAAACCCTTCCCATGAGACTTCTAATATCTTCTACTCACTCTCTATATGTCCAAACGAAGAGCACATGAAGAATGACAACAGACTGTCTTCTTCCTGTCTTCCTCACCTATTCACTTCCCCCTCCCCTCCGTCATTCAATTTTCACTTCTAATTTCCAGCTCTTCACATGCATACAAAACAGCTGCCTCTTCCTTGCTCACCGATCTTGTCCACACCTCCTGATGAACTTCTCCTATGGGGAAACTAGTGTGAGGAAACCGGAACTACTGACAAAGTACGCTAGAACAAAATAATTGAGCCCATTAAATCAACTTCTTCTCCC
>JAQIWI010002998.1:0-10953 GCA_034698825.1 Deuterosminthurus bicinctus | reverse complement strand
ACCAACGACTTTTGATGTTGTACTCAAGACACCTTGAAGCTGAATGAGCTGCTGGACAGGCTTGCCGCAGTACAATGGAATGTCCATGTATTTATTTATTTATAGCATTGGGTTTTCTTGATCTAAAAATACAATTTCCTCGGAGGAGAATTGATAAGGTGGATATATCCGAACAAGACGATTTGTTTGTTGTACCCATGGTGTATGACAGTAGCCCCAACCTCATGATCTTGAAGCTGGGAGAGAACTGTGGAGGATGCGATCGAATTGAAATAACTGATTTGCTCACGGCTCTGGTAGAACGTTCATCAAAACTCCAGGAGCTACACACGCAAGGGCCCATTTGACCATTTTAATGCTAAATGTCCTGGAGAGAAGTTCAGCCCAGCCGTGCTTGTTGTTCAATCCGACGTCTCCGCTCCCTTTGATGAGATTCCAGATGATGGGATCATTAGAATCAGACTGGAAAAAATGGTGTAGCGGTACCTGGAGCAAGTTCCAACATGGCGAGATTCAATAGAATAACTCCTTTGCTGCTGGAAACATCTTGCAGAGCAACACTTCACTCCCTAGAAGTTGATGTGGTCCTTGCACTGTCTTTGATGAGATATGGAATCCGCCTGGAAAATGTCAGCTTCTTCAAAATTGGGATCGACTTTAGCATTTTGGAGCGCAATGAGCCGCGTGTGTTGACAATTATTAAGGATTTTGCTTCGATTTCCCATTACTTTTTATTTCAACACGGACACATGGAGTTAAATGAGCAAATGTTATGATATTCAGGACTGCGACAAATAGACCCATAATGCAACTGTCTACTGCGCCGACTGCCAGTAACTATTGAGTGACGTAATTAAGGACATAAGGACTGCCCGACGATTGTGAAGCATGAGATAAGATGTCGAAAATGTCAATAAAAATTTAAAACCCCGACTTAACCCTTCGAATCTGTACATCATGGGTGACACCCGAATGAACAGACACAAACTACCAGCCGACTGCTGCCTGGCGTCATAATTAGCTTTGGCAATTGTTGATTGTTGCCCAATTTGTCTGAAGTTCTTTGAATACTTAAAGTGCTTATTGTTGTCTCTTGCACCATATTTGTCTGTAACGTTTATATTCTTGTACATTCAAATCCATAATTTAAATTTTATACTAATTATTAAACAGATATATCATTGAAATTAAAGTTCTTGGTCATAGCTTTTAAATGCGCTCCAGTTACTTTTTTGATTGTTTATGAAATTCCTTTAGTTTTTTTGTCTTTGTTTCCGATTGTGAGGAACTTCTGCAGCTCTCGACTTGTAAATAAACTCTGTAAGTTATGCTCGGATTGTACTTTGCTAGGAAAGCGGGGTCGGTTTATTGCATTCGTCAATTCTCATCTCACAAATATGTTTCATTTTAACAACCTCAAGAAGTTGACACCTTCATATAAGATTTAAACATATTCCAAAAGTTGCAAATATACTTCAACTTTGTGCTGTTGAATTAAAACAGGTGTAGAAATCGAATCATAATACATGCCAGCTGGGCCTTTGTATTTACTCCATTGTACACTTCAGCTAATCCTCCACGTGGCTCTGTCAAACAAATTCTATGCTTCGTATAAAAGTCTTTCTGAAGCGAATCTGCTGCTAATCAAATTTCAAATTTATTCAAAGGTTAATACAAACTCAATCTATAAGCCTTGACTTATTGAGCGACTTATTTATTTGCTCCAGATCCCTGGCTTCCTCACATAAAGAATAACAACATGCAAGCTCCAACTCTGCTCGTGCTTTTCCTTTCTTTAAGTTCAAATTTTGGTAAGACCTTTTTACAAGTCCTGTTTTCGAATTTTTGATTACGGTTTTGAAACTTAAAAACAAATAACGAAAAATTTTAACTATCATTTTAACGTCTCTGCACTAAAGTTGCTGGAAATTCCTGCGGCGGACTTCTGGAGGGGGAACATGGACATTTTAGCCTCCCAGTTGGATCCAACGAAGACGAGCCTGGAGCCCGAAACTCTTCCTGCCTCTGGATCATTCAACTTCATTATAAAAAAAATATTCGATTCACACTGGACCAGCTCAGTGAGTATTCTCATTTGAACTTGTACCCTGAAGACCAACTGACAACTTGCAGCGCCAATAATTGTACCAAGTACATGAAAACAATGTCCGAGTGCCGATTATCATAAAGTGAATTTCTAATATGTTACTTCATTTGTGACATTCTGAAGGTTAAACGAGGCGCATATTGGATCTACGTTTGAGTTCACTGGAAAAACGCTCCTTGTCATCTTGCCAAAAGCTACATCTTCCGTGGCTTTCTCATGGGAGTTCGCCATCACTGGAGATGAAATGAGCAATAGCAAGGGATTCATGAAAAACTCTGACTACGTCAGCAGCCCCAGTGGCCTTCTGGAGTGGGAGCAACTGGAGCTTGAAGAGCGCGTCACGTGGGAAATCAATCCAATTGGTGCTTTCAATTTGGAATGGAATTTGAATGTAGCGTCTTCTTGCGATGCACCTGACAACTGCGCTTGCTTTTATTTTGCAATATTTCAGCTTACAACAGAAGGTGTTCTTAGTGAGGCTTTAAGGTAATTAAAACCCAATTGAATTTTTATCCAAGAAAATAGCTTGACTAATTTTTTATTTCACTACAGAACTTGTGGTCAGTCTTCTAAGGGTAATCTTGAAGGGATGAGTGGCCGTGTTGTGGTCCTCATAAAGGTGAATACCAAAGTTGAAGCGAATAAGGTTTCCGTGTCCTGGGGACTTGATGATGCAACAGTAACAGAACCTCCAGTGACACAGCCTCCAGGTGAGTAATTTTGGTTCCAAATTTGCTGAGCAGAGATATTTGTGGAACGAAATTTGAATCCATTTACTCACATAAATCATTTTTTGTTACAGTGCCAACTGCTGCTGGACTATTTGTCGCAACCAGCACAGGGCTAGTTTCTCTAGACTTCGAAACCTTGGAGGCAACAGCTCTAACGAGTGAAAGGGTAGTAGCTGTAGCTGTAAACAACAATCTCAGCAAGATTTACTGGTCTCCAGATTCAACTAACGCAAGCGTGTTACGCTCTAACTTGGATGGAAAAGCAAAAGAAATAATTGTAGCACCGACAGGTATATTCAATTTTGAATTTTAAACAAAAATCTTTAAAGCTTTTAATTGCCATGACTTACTTTTGTTCATTCAATTGTAGGTGATTCCGTTCATACACTGGCCATCGATGAGGCAACTGGAAACGTATACTTTGCTCTATATAACTCTCACGAAATCACATTTTGTAATGCACTCGGGAAAAATTGTACCGCAGTTATATCAAATTCATCTTTAGTCAACTGGGTGTACAGTATTGCCTTGGATTCTGAAAAAGGGTGAGATTTTGTTGAATTTTAATCGCTTATTGATATTTACTTGTCCTTGTCCTTTATCCTTGAAAGAAACTAAAATAGAAACTTTGTTGCAGTTTTATGTATTGGGGTAATCGCTCGCCGGGTGAAAACTCTCTTGTCCGTGCTAATCTTGATGGGAGCAACGCAAGAATAATTTCGACGGGATTTGCAGAAATGCCTGGCATCACTGTAGATAAACCTTCAAATTTCATATACTGGGCAGATGGGGGGAAACGTACCATTGGGACTATTGACGAAAGTGGAGGGAACAAGCAAACACTTGTAGAACAACCGAGTAATTCTTACGTTTACGGAATTCAAGTGAATAATGACAAGATTTATTTTAGTACACTCACGGACAGAACGATTTTAAGTGTTGACAAATATTCCGGTAGAAATTTGACAACGGTTTGCAACTTTACCGCTGATGTCTTTCATCTTGCAATTTATAATGTACCTGTTGATCAGCCTTGAATTCTTTAGTAAAGAGACTTCTAAACTAGATCACTTGAACGAGCCATTATGTAATGTCACAAGTCTATTTGACTTTAGATTTTACTGGTTTATGATTTCAATTCCGGATTAGACAAGCATCAAAGAAAAATGATCGGAGTCACAACAAAGTCTAGAAACACTAATGTGGAGATGTTGTTTGTGTACCTTAAATCCTGCATCCTAGACTCCAATGTCCGGCAAAGCATCATTGCAATTCTTTGATTCGATATGTCAAAACCTTTACCTTATGCATATGATTTGATAACAATGCTTAAAGCGATAGACGGACACCTTGCCAGGGCAATGATTGCCCCATATTTTGAGAACACGAACGTGTCGTTGCCGTCATCAACAAATGGCTCACCCTTGTGGTCCCTATAGTTGAGACTGAGTGACTGTATACCTGCCGAAAATCTAGACTTTAAATTTCTAAACAACCTTGATTAAAGTCTACAGCTTTACTCACCCCGCACACAAATTAGGCCTGGATGACTGGGACGACATTGACTCTCTTGAGATTTTCCTCATCCTTTTGTCTCAGTTCTGCAACTTCCTCAGGGAAAATTCCGCAGAAGACAGTGTCAAGATTTGCTGCGTTTGGTATAATCATTTCATTATAGTCGGCAAGCTGTTGCAAGTCTACCCAATGCAATGCTTCCAAATTGTACCAAAAGGAGCTTATTGCTGTCCAATTGCTGCCATCTCAAATTTCTCGATATTAGGGAACATCTCGTCATAGAATGGAACAGTTGCGTGAGAGAAGTTGCAAGAATCAATATACAATGTTTTGATGTTTGCCGCTCGATCTGGCAAGGGCTCCCTCAAGACAAGACCTCGCAGTTTCAATACTTTTAGGGCAGGGAAGTTGCAGCTTCTACCAAAGTTTCGAATAAACTTCATTCTTTCGTCTTCAACATCAAGCTCAAGGTGTTCAAGGGCGCTACTGCAGTGTTGAAATATTTTTTTTAAACCAGAAGGGCTGGACAATCCTTGCAGTACCATCCTTCCTCAGCCCGCAAGACTTTTAATTAATAATTAATTTTTCAAGCTGAAAATTAACTTTTATAATCCAGCTGAGCTCATGCAGTTTGTGGCACTCCTGACTGGCACTCGAAATAAGCTGCGTGACCCTTCTAAAAAAAAATTCAAACTGGATTCACAAATACGTTGACGTGCTTTCTAGAAACTGTTTCACTTCAGAAAATCGCTTTAGTTTTTGTTGATGATGACTTATAAACAACCTCCCGACTCTAAAATAAAAAGCTGAGCGTTGCGGTCACTACAGGACTAACTTGACTGACAACATTACATATTTTGAGCTTTGATTTATTTTTACAGGCAAATACAGTCAGTATTGACATGTTATCAAATTCGAATGGATCCCACACAATTAAAACGGTCCTGCGTTTGATGATCAAATCGTGTCAGTATTGCATTCACCTTGAGCAATTACAATTCATATAAGTCAATTATAGAAGACGACAGTACGTTATGCCACTTGGGTTGCTAATTGTCTCATGAGCAAGTCACTTTACCCTCTTTTCTTTTGCATCTTAGTTCAGCACAGCATATCTCCCACCCTGCGCAACTTCCCCCTTTGCCGGTACAGTCTATTGATAAAATGAAATAAAAATACGAAATAATCCCAATTCACAACTACTGCACCGTCGATCAATCTAGAAAACACATCATTAGCATCCTTGGATTGATCAATGTGCATCCAAAAGTACTGGCTTACCATCAGGTTTCGTGGTCGGACCGTCTTCTACATCTGCAGCCTCTTCCAAGACAGTCTGTTCTTCCTCCAAGTCTTCATCTTCATCGAGAAAAAGCTCCTGTTCCTCTTCATTCTCCACGCTCTCCTTTGCTGCCGTTGGATCCTCGTTCTCTCCAACATGCGGGTAGCCGGAATGAGGGCAGATTGAAATGCCCAGCACTAGCAGTGCCATCGTGACTCCAACTTGAGTCTTTTTCAAGCCACACACAAACATTATGTGCAACTGACAAAGGACTTTAAAGCTGCACGCAAGACTCCTCCAAGCTGAATGAGCTGTTGAATGAACTTGCAGTGGTTTTTGAGCTGTGTAAACCAAATTTTTTGTGGTTAAAAATATCTACCCTGTGCACAGGACAAGACAGATTAGTAGAGTGAGCTTTGTGTGACATTGTTTGTGAAAACGTTTCTGGCCTGTCGGTCAAGGGCGTTGAGAGGATAAGAGGGCACGTTTGGGAAATTCCCTTCACGACTATAACTGGAACTTCGTGTACAATTAGGCCGCATGTTGCACAAGTGTTGAGCTCTCGGTCAAGGACGTTTAGAGTGCAACTGTGGGAAAAATCTCTTGGCCTTACCGACCTCGAAGTTAAACAAAAGTTAATCTGATTGAGCTAAAAATAGATATTTTAAAAACCCGCCCGCTGAACTTGTAATAGGTAACAGATGAGTGATAATTTGGGCAGTCTAAAATACATTTTCCTAGCCCTATAGACACCTGAGTACAGACAGCGTGCAGCAACACCAAAGTACAACGAATTTCATCGTGTTTGTTTTTAGCTTTAAAAACCTTCAAGCTTATTGTGTCACGCTGGCCCTACTACTGCTGTACTTTTTAATCCGCCCTCGCCCTCACTCCGCCTACCCGCATGCTAAAAGAGACTGTATTCCATTGCTCAACCTCCCGAATATTCATAATTTTTAAATTTCATGAAATGGCGTGTGGTAGTAGCCTATGGTCCCCTTAGCTCGTAAACACCCACTAAAGTATTCCAACTCACTACCAGAGGACGTGGCCGTTCGCCAAAGTTGGCGCTGACGGACTCAGAACGCGATTTGCGGACCGCGTAACTCCAAAGTTTATTGACTGATTGTGCTGAAATTTTTTATGTACAAACTAGAACAAATTTTAGGGGTAGGATTTTTTACCGTATTGCCTAACCCGCACCCATTCAAAAGTTATGAAATCTCAAAGTTGCTTCAGGAGCAACTTTTGACGACAGGGGACAGCGTTATTGGGACAGCGTTATTTAATAATGTTTCAAAGCTATTTTAAACGTCAGCACTACTCAAACAGATCCTTTCGGCTTAACTTATCAATCATTTTTATCACGTTTTAAAAACAACTAAAGCGGTATTCTTTAAACATACGCTACACTGTGTTAACCGCAAGCTATTATCAGCAGCCACGTGTGTCTAAACAGATCTAATCTCACCAGATTTCACTCAATGGAAATCTCCATATGCAATCTTGTGGCTGTGAATTGAAACGATTATAAAGGCCAATGCAACGCACTCATGTTCCTTTCATTAATTCAGCCGAATAAATGCATCACGTCAAAACATTGTCATCGGCTCGTGTTGAGTCCCATTGTAAGACTCTCTCCGTAAAAAATTAAATCAAATACTGTCAATACCATTACAATGAAATGACCCTGGTGAACACATTCCAAAAGTTGTAAATATACTTCTAACTTTGTGCTGTTGAATAAGAGCAGGTGAAGAAATCGAATCATAATGCATGCCAGCTATGCCTGTGTATTTAATCCATTGTACACTACCACAAATCCTCCACGTGGCTCTTTTATACAAATTTTATATTTAGTATGAGAGTTTTTCTGATGCAAACCAGCTGCTTTTCATGTTGCAAATTTATTACAAGGTTAATAGAAACTCAATCTCCAAGCCTTGACTTATTGAGCGATTTCTTAATCTGCTCCAGATCTTAGGCTTCTTCACATGAAGAATCACATCATGCAAGCTCCAACTCTGCTCGTTCTGTTCCTTTCTTTGAGTTCAAATTTTGGTAAGACGTTTTTACAGGTCATGTTTTCAAATTTTTCATTTCGTTTTAAAAACGAAATGAAAAATTCGAAACATAAAAACAAATAACGATACAATTCAAATAAATTTAACTACAACTTTTACGTGTCTGCTTTTAAGTTGCTGGAAATTCCTGCGGCGGCCTTCTGGAGGGGGAACATGGACATTTTAGCCTCCCAGTTGGATCCAACGTAGACGAACCTGGAACCCGAAACTCTTCCTGCCTCTGGATAATCCAAATTCATTATAAAAATAATATTCGATTCACACTGGATCAGCTCAGTAAGGATTCTCATTTGAACTTGTACCCTGAAGACCAACTGACAACTTGCAGCGCCAATAATTATACCAAGTACATGAAAACAATGTCCGAGTGCCGATTATCATAAAGTGTGTTTCTAATATGTTACTTCATTTGTGACTTTCTGAAGGTTAAACGAGACGGATATTGGATCTACGTTTGAGTTCACTGGAAAAACGCTCCTTGTCATCTTGCCAAATGCTACATCTTCCGTGGCTTTCTCATGGGAGTTCGCCATCACTGGAGACAAAATGAACAACAGCAAGGGATTCATGAAAAACTCTGACTACGTCAGCAGCCCCAGTGGCCTTCTGGAGTGGGAGCAACTTGAGCTTGAAGAGCGCGTCACGTGGGAAATCAACCCAAATGGTCCTTTCAATTTGGAATGGAATTTGAATGTAGCGACTTCTTGCGATGCAGCTGACAACTGCGCTTGCGTTTATTTTGCAATATTTAAGCTTACAACAGAAGGACTTCTTAGTGAAACTATGAGGTAGTTGAAAGCAAATGTAATTTTTATCCAAGAAAAAAGTTTGACAGATTTTGTATTTCACTGCAGAACTTGTGGTGAGTCTTCTAAGGGTAATCTTGAAGGGATTAGTGGCCGTGTTGTGGTCCTCATAAAGGTGAATACCAAAGTTGAAGCGAATAAGGTTTCTGTGTCCTGGGGACTTGATGATGCAGCAGAAACAGAACCTCCAGTAACACAGCCTCCAGGTGAGTAATTTTGGTTCCAAATTCGCTGAGCAGTGAAATTTGTGCAACTAAATTTGTAGCCAATTACTTACATAAACAAACTTTTGTTACAGTGCCAACTTCTGCTGGACTATTTGTCGCAACCTACACAGGCCTCGTGTCTCTTGACTTAGAAACCTTGGAGGCAACAACTCTGACAAGTGAATACCCACTAGCTGTAGCTGTAAACAACAATCTCAGGAAGGTTTACTGGTCTGAAGGTTATGTCAATGTGAGCATTTTACGCTCTAACTTGGATGGAACTGCAAAAGAAATAATTGTCGCACCGACAGGTATACTCAAGTTTGTATTTTAAACAAAAATCTTTAAAGCTTTGTATTGCAATGAATTATTTTGTTCATTCTATATTAGAGGACGTTATTTTTGCACTGGCCATCGATGAGGCATCCGGAAACGTGTACTTTAGTCTATGGGGCTCTCACGAAATCACAGTTTGTAATGCACTCGGTAAAAATTGTGCCGCAGTTATATCAAATTCATCTTTAGTCATCGGGCTGGCCAGTATTGCCTTGGATTCTGAAAATGGGTGAGATTATGCTGAACTTTAATCGCTAATCGGTATTTATTTGTCCTTTTATCCTTGAAAGGCACTAAAATAGAAACTTTGTTGCAGTTTTATGTATTGGGGTAATCGCCTGTCCGGTGCAAAGTCTATTGTCCGTGCTAACCTTGATGGGAGCGACGCAAGAATAATTTCAACGGGATTTACAGATTTGTATGGCATCACTCTAGATAAATCTTCACATGTCATTTACTGGGCAGATTGGGGGGAACACACCATTGGGACTTTGGACGTAAGTGGAGAGAACAAGCAAACACTTGTAGAACTACCGAGCGGTTCTGGACTTTGGGGAATTCAAGTCAGTAATAAGAAAATTTATTTTAGTACTTTTGAGGAAGGAACTATTTTAAGTGTTGACAAATATTCTGGTAGAAATTTGACAACTGTTTTCATCTCTACACCTTTTGTTCAGAATCTTGCACTTTATAATGTACCTGTTAATCAGCCTTGAATTTTTTGGTTAATTCAACATTTCTAAACTAGATCACTTGAACGAGCCATGTAAAGTAACAAGTCTGTTTGTCTTAAGATTTTACAGGTATAATTATTTCAATTTCGAGTAGTTATTTGAACTTCTGTAAGAAGAAAAGCAGCTAGCTTACAACTTGTCGATAGGTCGAATACTAAAAGTTTCTTATCTATGTCCTAGTACTTATACAAAAACTGAATATGAAGTTTGCAAGAATTTCCACTTGAAAAATTTGGACGCGCTTTCTTGTATTTTCATTAGATGCATTTAGCTCTTTAAGGTTTCATTTCTAGTCGAATATTAAATTATTTGTCAAATAAAAAAAATGGATTGTATATGTGCAGATAATGGTTTACAGGTTGCTTTAATTGTTTTTAAATCATGCATTGGATGCCTTCTGTTTCGAGACGCATTTGTTTTCATTTGGCCCATAATAAACACGCTCACTGTAGACTCTGAATTGCTCAGAACGTTTTTGACAATGAAGAATACGATTTTGGAGCGCAGCCAAATTCATCATGGATAAAAAACGACAGCTCTATTTAAGGAGACTGTGATTTATGCCCATTTTGGGTTCGACGCAAGAAATCACTTCTATTGCGTAAAGAAGCAGAATTATCCAGTTGACTTTTGAGCTTGATTCCCAACTTTGTTGAAAAGATGCTATGGACAGGGCTTTTGATGACAACCTGGAAGCTTTATTCAAAGAAAATAATGTGAGGCTTCAGGTTAAGTTGAATGGGATTTTTCAATAGCTTTGTTGCCCTTTCTGTAGATTTTATTGATTCTGTCCATCTCTGTCGTCCGTTATTCTAAGCACAGAAGCAGACATGTGAAAGTTGACGGAGACGCTCCAAGCTGCCGAGTCAGAACAACTCTGAATAATTTTCATTTAACTTTGCGTGCAGAATACCTAAATATTTGGCTCTGTTGCAGGTTGTAAGAATAATTTTGCAACATTTCTGCAACTCTGAGCTACTCAAGCTCTCACTTGTGAACAGTGGCGTAGCGTCATAGGGCTTGAGCTGGCTCAAGCCCTCCCCTTTGGTCTGAAGTTTACACTAGATAAAATCTTTTTTTTTTAGTTTCTACAACGTTATTAACTAAATAAATGAGCACTGAGTTCCTTAAGTTAGTTGGTTATAATTGCCA
>JAQIWI010002997.1:0-10954 GCA_034698825.1 Deuterosminthurus bicinctus | reverse complement strand
CCCTCGGAAAATGTCCAGGAAAAGTCCCTCGGAAAATGTCCAGGAAAAGTCCCTCGGAAAATGTCCAGGAAAAGTCCTGGTAAGCAATTCAGACATATTGTCAAGAAAACTTCCTGGAGAAATGTCCGCGTCCAAAAGCACTGCTGGAATGTACTGAAAGCATCGCTGGAAAGTACTGTGAGCATTGCTGGAAAAACCTGGAAGTATTACCAGAAAGTAGTAGAAGTATAGGTTGCAACTACTGGAAGCATTGCTGGCATGACAAAAGCTTCGGCCGCTGACGCGGGCAAAAGCGCTGGCCTCTGGCCCACGCGGGTGTTGCCATGGCAACCGTGAGTTTGTTGATTTTATGTGTTTACAAACGTAAACAAAGCAAAAAATAGCTCGGCCGCTGGCCCTCGGCCGCCAACTTTACGCCCATGTTATGCGACGGTTTGCAGAATTGTCTGTTGGTCGAGCAACTGTTTACCGTCTAACAGTTAGCCGACGCCTGTTTATCGAAAACACAAGTGACCGAACGACAGTTAGCCAACGACTGTTGACCGACACCAATTGGCCAAGCCGTTTTGACCGACGACTGTAGACCATCACCAGTTGACCCAGGCCTGTTGACCGACGACCGTTAACCGCCAACAAAAACCCGACGATAGTTTACCGACAAACGTTCATCGCAGCATCATAAGCTGGGACGTTTTTCTCAGTAAATCTTTATACGATACGGGTACAAATATTTGTAGTCTGCTGATTGGGTACCAGGCAGTCTAGCTTTTTGACATAACCTCGAAACTTTGACTTCTGTAACATGTTCAAAGGCCTATAGTTTCGTCTTCCCAGTGAAATGAAGAGGGGATGAAAATTATTTAAAATGCATGTCAAAGAAATCTTGAAAACTGTGTGTGCTTGGATCATCTGTAAGTTTCCATATCAGAGGATAACTCGCCTAGGCATCCGCAACTAGGCATTTTTTCATTTTATACACTTACATTACTGCTGAAACATGCTGGAGAAATAAAATTTGAGGTCATGACGAAAAGCTGGACTGCCTGATACTCAAGCATGATACCAGATATGACACTGTATTACGTACTTTAAGATTTACTTAGAAAAAATGCCAAGATAAATCTGCAGTTCAGAATTTGAAAATTCTTCCATTTTGCTTGAATGCACGAGATGTCTGATTATATTTGGGTGTCGGTAAACTATCGTCGGGTTTTCGTTGGTGGTTAACGGTCGTCGGTCAACAGGCCTATGTCAACTGGTGATGGTCAACAGTCGTCGGTCAAAAGGGCTTGGCCAATTGGTGTCGGTCAATAGTCCTTGGCTAACTGTCGCTCGGTCACTTGTGTTTTTGATAAACAGGCGTCGGCTAACTGTTAGACGGTAAACAGTTGCTTGACCAAAAGACAATTCTGCAAACTGTTACACAATCCACTGTTTGACCTCAGCTTTACGATTGTGAACGTCCGAACCGTAACACCAGACCCACCGTAACACCAATAATAGAATTGAAGTAAATGATTGCATTATACTATGCTATGCTGGCTGCGAGCAGAAAAAAATATTAATGACAAAAAATCGGGCTACGTTTTCTCATAAAGAATCATCAACTTGACAATTTGTGTCACAACTATTTGTTTCTTTGAAAAAATGTAAGAATTTTTATTCCAATAAATTCACATGATAAATATAATAGTATTTTACTTTCACTTAAGACAATGGCTTTCACAGAAGTGTAGCGATACTAGTGCAATAAACAGTACATTCAGAAAGCGACCACTAACCATTACGGAGCCACAAATCCGGTAAAGTCCAAATGCTCACGCTGCTGTCTTCAGATGAGCTCGCGGCAAACCAGCGGTCATGCGCAACCAAACAATTCACATTGTAGAAATTATCTGACAACAGTTGTGGAACTGGCGGTACACTATCCTTGCTTTCCAAGTCGTAACCCGACCACATGAGAAGTTTACCACTTTTATCAACGCTTAGTAAATGTCCGTTTAAAGAGCACAGACTAACAATCGCTTCTGTATGTCCTTTGAAAGTCTTTGCTGGACTTTCTCGGGTGCTTGATAAATAATCAACCCAAATCGCAATCACACCGTTGATGCAGCCGGCTACAATAACATTTTTAGTTGAGATTAAATCAACCACATTCAGAGTCTCTATTTTAGCAGGGGCCTTAAACAAAAAAGCCGTTCCATCCCTGTCTTTACTAACCGGCTGTCCTGATTTTGTATCATGAACCGTTACAAATTCATCAAAATGCAAGAATCTGTAGTCTTGATTTACGATGACTCCTGAAGTACCATTATCGCCCCTCACTCGCGTTCTCACCAACCATTTGTTTAAAAGCTGCATGTCTGCCCGAGAAATCTCTATACGCCAGAAACGGTCATGATGAAGACCTCGTGTGACAACATAAAGTTTCGACTCAACGAACTGGAGCGACTGTACCGGGTCACCTAGCCTGACTAACCATTTTGCTTCCAGTGCTTTGGAATCAAACAGGTAGATAGTTCCATTCGCAGTACCTACAACGCAGATTTCCTCATGATACTGGACACATGTGATGTTTTTCACTTTAGCTTCAAATTCGATCGTCTTTTCTTCATTGTCTCGCCAGTTCTGCAGGTATACTGTTCCATTGGCAAGATAAACAACCATTCCATCCTTGTTGAACTCCATAGAAAATGTTCCCGTAGTGGAGGACTCCGGCTGGCAGTTCAAAACTGCAACCTTCGTCAGGTCGTCGAGTGGAGCAGGTTGTTCAAAAAAGGCGGATGTCAGAGGCTTTGACTCGTTTGGGTGATTAGGAAGTCTTCGAACGGCAATCGGGTAGTTGTTTTTTATTGCTTGTAAAGCCTCAAGCCATTCGTATGTTTCCTCAAGTATGTGTTCATTGCCGGTGCGCTGGAGTGCGATGACAAGAGAACCAATCGCTCGCATTGAGCACGCTGCTCTGATGGCCTTTTCAGTTGCTTTCACTTGAGAATTCTGGCCAGTTTCCTGAAATATTCGGTCAAATGCTTTCAATTTACCTCTAAGTTAATAAACGCTGTCGTATAATATAACCAAAAAACTATTTTTAACATGACGCAAATAGAACTTGTTCTCACCAAGTTGTTGTCTTGCTCATGCAGAACATCGTGTGGGACCAAACTGGAACAAAATTCTTGAGCGTTAGCAACGTTGGAAGCATTGTCTACCAAGTGACTTTCAAGTTGTTCAATGATGGCCTTCTCTTCGCTGGAAATGACCTTGTCAATCAATTTGATGCCACTGGAGCTCAATTCATACGGATTTTTCAATTGTTTCTCCAACAGTTCTACAGTTGGGGTCTGGACAGCTGATTTGTGTCCTTGCAGTTCACTAAAAAACAAAAAATTGATTTTATCATGTGCAATCTAGTCACAGTAACCATTTCAACCAATAACTGCAATGCATTTTACTTACTTCCGAATGTCACCGAGGTCAATGCCAAGTTCCCCCTCGGCCCAAGTGAGTAAAGCTGAACATAATCCCGAGTTTCCACTCTCTTCCATGGCCTCCATCTGGCCGTAAATCCCATCAGCACCTCCGGAGCATGCAATCATTGCCACTTGCTGAACCATCATATCTTTCTGGAAAGAGATCCCTTCCTAAAATAAAAAAAAATGTAACTCAATTTAACTTGAACAGCTCACTTAACTTCTTGTCTTCATTGTGTCATATTCAGTTTACTCAACTTGCATTTATGCTTGTTTTAAAATTAAATTCAGTAAAGTAAAACGAACCGAATCATTTGTTCCATCAGGCAGCACGCCTTTGGCCAACAAAGCTCCAAGAAATTGAAAATGATTTGTTACTTTGTGCAGCTCATAGAGAATCCGTTGCTTGAGCCTTTGTACAAAATCGGGGTGAGCTTCCGTCAACAATTGAAATTGAGCTTGGAACGGCTTTCCTTTACAATCTGCCATGACGAATAACTGGAGACTTGTTGAGTCAGACTGGAAATAATTCGTCAAGTCCAAGAAAATTTTATATTATTAAATGTTTAGGACTGCCAGCAGGAGACTTAACTGAGAGGACTGTGTTGAATTTAGTGCGGGTGCAAGTGAGACTTGACTTGAGTGAGCACTCTGTTTTTATAAGACGTCAGCAGGACTTGAGGGGACAATGCCGAGTTTCCGTATGCAGAGAGATAAAATATGCTGTAAGTACACTCCTATAGACGAAGGAATGAGTCAGTTTTAACTGAGTTAGCACTTGTGCACTCGGTCCCTTCCCCTTGCAAGTGTGCAGGACTTGTGGACGCAATATGTAGCTGTTGTGTAGAGTTATGCAGAAGGATGTTTTTCCTTTTACTGCTGATAAGGCTCACTTTTACAACTGCCTTCACACAAGGGTCCAGCGTTGTTTGAATGTGACGTAAGTAAGCAGAGTCATTACAGTACAACTAAAATGTCAGCTGCGCACTTAAACATTGGAAATTCAATAGCAAATTTTAATTGGAATAAGAACTACTGCTACACTAAGCATAAACATTTAAACAAGGATCTAACCTACAACACATCTGTAAACCCTTTTGAAGAACTATAAAGTAGTACAATCGAATAATATTCTTATAGGCTGAAAAAATCAGTTTCCCTCAGGGTGTGGACTGCCAGTGTGCTCGACTTTCACCTCCTTCAAGTACTTGAAATGATCCCGAAGAAAATTCATCGGTGGTATTTCAATCGCACCCGGCTCTAAGAACAGTGAAAGTGTTGTTTACACCCGGGAAGATCTCAGCCCAAAAAGGGAAAACTGTAACTGAGTCCAAAGCTGAGCCACGTAAAACCAAATGTTTGATGTTGACTACACGATCAGACAAAGTCTTAAGGCCCATTCGACCCCATTGGTAAACGAATGATGGACCCATCTCATCAATGGATACAGAGCGCTCCAAATCATTTATGATTTCAACTTTGGTCAGCTTTGGAAAGACGCGAGTAAAATCAAAAAGCTTGGCAGTCCACAAAAGAATTTGCTTGTTCCTTTCGGAATTGTCATTTTCCACGTGAATCTCTAATGTGGTCACATTCTCCAAGTAGATTCCGTAGCACCTTAAAGGCAACATCAACGTCGAGTCCATTCGCAAAGTTTTAAGAGCAATACGAGATGCTTCCAGCACCCTTGGGACGAGACTGTGGAGTAATTCTGGGTTAAAATCCTCGTTCCTACGTCGTTGCAATACCATCGTTTCCGGTCTGAGAACATTGACGATACTTTCACCCACTGGGTCGTACATTGGATTGAAGTTAGAGGAACATGGCACAAGTACTGCCGAACTTCCTTCTAGGAGATTTGTACCTAAATTTAGGTACAAAAGCCTTAGCTCCTTCAAGTTTGGCAAACAGGAGACCATGTGTTTCACAAAATCCGTGAAATCTCCATCTTCATCACCAGACTCTGGTACAATTTGCAAAGTTTTCAAGCGTGGAAAGCTACAGTTTTGAGCAGCAATAAGGTGATGGAATTTTAAATCAAAGTCACTATCCATTGACAATTTTTCAAGTATCCCACCATAGTCCTTCAATATTTTTTTCACTAAAGCAACTGCAGGACAGTCTCTGTACTCATCCCAGTCATTTTCACTTCGAAATTTGACTGATAAGTTCTTAAACGGGAACCGCTGGCGGTCTAGAATGGAACTGAAGGAAGGGTCCAACGATCCTTTGGAAGTGGATTGACAAGTACCACTATTATGATACACCGCAAGATTAATTCCATCAAATGGAACGACACGCATTTGACTTAATCCGGACGCGAACGTTTCAAGATCTTCACATCCTGAGTGTTTTTCCGTGTAGATGAAAGCGCATAAATTTCCCCGATCCTTTAACACGCTCCGAGCTTCAAAGTTCCATTGTTTGTTCACAAGTGAAAGTTTAATAAGCTCACTATTGGGAAGCTGTTTTAGTATTTCTCTCAGAATCTGCAAGTAAGAAGTGTGCTTACAAACCAACAATTATACATAAATGCACTGATTATCGTACCACTGGTGTTCCAAGGCAAACATTTCTGACATGGCCAGCCGGATCGACCACCTAAAATAAAGGAATTTCAAAATACTCACTGTACTGTTCAGCTTTTATAATACTCAATGTAAAGCATTACAGCTGCATTGAGTTTAAACAATTTTACCTGCTCATTTACTATGGGAAGAGCTGCCATTGTGCAGTCTTGAATTCACTTAATTTGGCTACGGACCGTGGAGTCTTCAAGGATGAGGAAGTGAAGCGCAAGTGTATTGGACAACAATGTAGAAGAAAATTCAATACGGACTGACGATGACACAGCACATTACAGTATCAACAGGAAAAAGCGACTGAGGACTGTTGAGTTTTGTTAGCTTAAAGGAGCTCACAGTCCAAAGTCTTTTTCCGTCTGCATTTAGTTTAACAAAAGAGCCATTGGAATTCATTGCGGTACATAATAAAAGTGAGGGGAATGGAACGAGAGAGAGAAAATAGTTGTTGTGTGTCCAAGTTCCAGGGTTCATAAGGATAAATGAGCTCTCAGCTGTGAGTTAAGCCCTTGGGCTCCCAATGACCAAAGCGAATGGTTCCAGTAGTGAGTCATATCATATGTTGACCCTAGGTTTCCTATATGCATATCCTGCAATGAAGCTCTTATGGCAACTGCTGAGGTACACAAAATGTACTCAGCTCATGTGAATTATCTATTCCACTTTATTCTAATAAATTGTCATTACAAACTATTACATTAATGTACTGTTAAAGAAAGTAAATTGAAGTGAGATTACAACAATCAAAATGCAGTCTAGACAAGTCAATCTATATTATAATTCGAGACAGCAAAACATAATAAATCAGAGGGCATGAAGCCACAAATCTGGTAATGTCCAAATATTGACAGTTCCGTCTTCAGACGAACCGGAAGCCAACCAGCGCTCGTGAGCAGCCAAAACTGACACATTGGAGAAATTTTCTGCCAGCACAATCGGAATTGCAGAGGTGTACCAATGACTAGACATGAGATTGTAGCCAAACCACATGAGAAGCTTTCCTGCTTTATCCAAACTCAGAAGATGTCCGCTGACAGTGCAAAGACTAACAATGTCTTTCTCATGTCCCCTTAAAGTCTTGACTGGGTCTCCATTCCGCGTCGGTTTAGAAGTGTTCCACACCCCAATCGATCCACCAGTACAGCCAGCCCAAGAACTCTTTTGGTGGAGAATAAATCGCCCGCAGTCATCGCGCTGATGTAACACGGTGCCACGAAGTAACGTCGTCCATTGTCGTCAGGCATATGATTGCCTGATTTTGTGTCATAAACGAATACATGATCATTATGGTAGACAAAACTGATGTCTGGATACATGCAGACGCCTGGAATGTGATCATCACGACTCATCCAACTGTCCAGATCCCTGGAGTTTTGTAGCCGCATGTCTGGACGAGAAATTTCAACCCACCACAGCTCCTCATGCTTGCCTTCTCGAGTGAAAACAACAAGAGTGGACTCGATAAACTTGAGCGAGATCACCTGGCCATCACTTAAAGTAGATACAGATTTCAGTGGAAATGATTTTGCATCACACAAAAGGACAGTTCCATCCCCAGTTCCCAAAACAAGAATTTCCTCGTCGTACTGAAAACAAGTAATATTTTTCGCTTGGTCTGCAATCTGGACTGACTCTTCTTTCTTGTCTCGCCAGTTCCACATGTGAAGTGTACCGTCAGCAGCACAAGCTATCATTGTTTCCTTGTCAAACTGCAAAGCAGATATTCCTTTGGTGGCTGATTTCTGCGGGCACTGAAATGTCGCAAGCTTTGAAAGGCCATCTGGAAGGGCAGCTTGGTCGAAAAATGTGGACGTCACAACTTTTGACTCGTGTTTATTTTGTTGATTTGCAAGAGACTTGACGGAGATGGGGCAATTCTTTTTTCTGATCGGTGAAGCCTCAAGCCATTCAAGTGTTTCTTGAATGATGTGCTCGTTTTTACTGCTCTGAAGTGCGTTGACAAGAGATCCAATTGCTCTCTTTGAGCACGCAACTTTTATGGCTCTTTCCGTCGACGGTCCTTCTTGAAGTTCTGGTCCAGATTTCTGAATCAAGCAGTAACAAATCTCTTTACATTCATAATAGATTTATCACCGCGGTCTTACGAACCAAAACATAAAGCTTGTTTAGGTGGATTTAATACAAATTCGACTTACCAACTCTACGTCGCTCTCATCCACCACATTTCGACGTGCCAAACTGAAACAGAAGTCTGAAGAATTGACAATCATAGGAGCCTTTTCACACAAATGACCTTGAAGTTGCTCAATGACTTCACTTTCCACGTTTGACATGACCTTGTCAATCAACTTGGTTCCACTGAATTTAACCGCACTTGTCACTTGTTGTACCGAATTTCTGGTTGCAGGGTCATACAGGGCTAAAATGTTCTCTTGAAATTGACTACAAAGGCCAAAACAAGTTGATAAATGTAAAGTATTTGGCGTGTGCGATTTTAAAAGGTAATCAGAATATCATACCGCACGGCAGATTTGGCCAAGTAAGCTCGAAGGCCAGAAGGTAAATACGGGTTTCCACTTTTTTCCAAAGACCCTTGACTACAAAGGCCAAAAAAGTAAAAAACTTTTGTGCGTGATCGTTGTTAAAAGGTAATCAGAATTCTGTACATACCGAAGGTTACAGTCAGTTTCAACGCCAAACTTCTCCGTGATCCAAGTTCGAAGGGCAGAAACTAACTGCGGGTTTCCACTTTCTTCCAAAGACTCCATGAAGCCGCCAATTTTATCCGCACCTTTCGTGCATACGATCAATATCGCAAGCTGAGCCATAATCTCTTTCATCCCAAAACCCGCTGCCTGAAGAATCACATTGAGCATTAATTTTAGCATGAATTGTAGGATCACAATCATCTTACCGCCTACTGCATTATTATAATTGAAATTAAATTTAATTAATTAAAACGAACCGAATCTGTCGACTCATCACATAGGACTCCTTTTGATATCAGTCCACCAATGAATTGGAAATGATTTTCCATTGTGTTCAATTCAAGGACAAGCCGTCGCTTAAGTCTTTGAGGAAAATCCGCTCGAGTTGCCATTAAAACCTGGACTTGACTTGCAAATGAATTTGAATTGAGATCGCCCATGACGAAAACTTGGTCCGGCTTTGTAGTCTAGTAGATCTGGAAACTGCACCACAAAGATAACCAAATTAGGCGAATTATTTTTAACTTGTAAGATATGGTCTGAAGTCTGAATTCAGCTGGAGACTGCAGGGGAAGACGTGTTGTTGGGAGTCAATGGAAATTCAAATGAGTGCTGCGAAGGAGTCAAGGCAAGTTTCACGGTTGCATGACTCATTTCAAACGTTTTGCTGTCGCTTTCAGGAAAGCGGATGCTTGCTTGACTTGACAACTTACAAAGGGAAGCGTGCTTGCACGCCGTTCAAGATTTGATAAGAAATCCAACAGGAGTCAGCCTCATCTTTATTTAGGTGCTATGGAACTTCAACAGAACAGAAGTACTATCAATATCAATGGCTAGTGCCGAATCATGCTTTTAGACTAATTGAATAACTTCACTTCAACGTCATCACATGAAGCCTTTTCGCAGCCACCCGCACCAAGGTTATGGTTGATGCGTCCAAATTCCATCATGTCGGCATGTAACTGTTGAAAACTATCCGAAATATAAATTCCGGGCCTCCGTTACCCGGATTCAGTCTGGGCCACAAAATATCGGAGTTTGCCATGTCTGTAAAGGGCCACTATGCTTGAATTTTATTAAATGTCTGTGAACAGCAAAAAATTTTGTTCGAAACATTTTTCGGGATACATTTGTCTCATGAAGAATTACAGACTGGACAATTTTTTGCTCAAACTCTTCGTTCCTTTGAAAAATGCAAGAATTTTTATTCCAATAAACTCACATGACAAATATATTAGTAAATTTCAGTTTCAATGAACACAATAATGGCTTTCACAGAAGTGTAGCGAAACTAGTGCAACAAACAGTACACTTAAAATAAAGCAACTAACCACAACGAAGCCACAAATCGGGTAAAGTCCAAATGCTCACGCTGCTGTCTTCAGATGAACTCGCGGCAAACCAGCGCTCGTGTCCGACCAAACAAGTCACATTATAGAAATCATCTGCTAGCACTTGTGGAACTGGGGTCGTATTATCCTCATTTTCCAAGTCGTATCCCGACCACATGAGTAGTTTACCGCTTTGGTCAACGCTAAGTACGTGTCCGTTTAAAGAGCACAGACTTACAATCGCCTCTGTATGTCTCTGAAAAGTCTCCAACAGCTCCACAGCTGGAGTGTCCAGAGCATCATGCCATTGCAGTTCCCTAAAAAATCAAAAATTGCTCATATCATTTGCAATCTAGCCGCAGTAAGCATGCCAACCAACAATTTGAATGCATTTGATGTATTACCTGAGGCCACCGAGGTCAATGGCAAATTCCTCCTTGGCCCAAGTACGTAGAGCTGAAATTATACCCGAGTTTCCACTGTCTTCCATGGCTTCCATCAGACCGGAAATCCCAACAGCACCTCCGGAGCATGCAATCATATAACCGCATGCTGAACCATCGTCTTTATCAGTACAGAGTTCCCCTCCTCAAGTAAAACATTATTGTACATTCAATGTTACACCTACAGCTTTAATCAACTTATTCCTTCCATCGTGTTGAATTGAGTTTAACTTGTATTTATTTGTTTAGTTAAATTCAGTAAAAAAACGAACCGAATCATTTGATTGTAGTAAGGAAAGCAAAGTGACCTTCAATAAGCTTAAGGATTCTGAAAATAAAATAAGCTGGCTAAGCAGAGAATACACTGACCGTTCGGCTCTAACGTCAAGTTTCATGATAGCCAATATCATTTGCATGTTCTGTAGAATGGAAAGAAAATTAAAGAGGGTTTAATAATAG
>JAQIWI010002996.1:0-10955 GCA_034698825.1 Deuterosminthurus bicinctus | reverse complement strand
ACTGGGGAACGCTCTGGACTGGTGGGGAAATGTGCGGAAGTAGCATCAAAACACCAACTTTCAAGGTCAATTGCGGCAGAACCCATGGACTTTCGGCAAAGGTGAGTAGGCAGATATTCGTACGAATTTTGGGTCTTTTGAATGCAGTACTACTTTATTGTAACTTTCATGGTGCCGAAAAATCCACCCCCCTTTCATTTAATCTTGCTCAAAAGCAAAATGAGCAAACATAATTTCGTTTTTCTTCTTTGTTGTGAGTTTTTCTGTGACGGTCGTAATGGTGTGGGAACTTGGTCTGAAATCCACAGTCGGGGAAGCTGCAATGTAATGTTTCCATAGCGACGGCTGTTCCAGCATTTTCTAGGTTCCTTTCCTCCTTCAAACTGACAGACTGTATGTCCTCGTGGAAACGAGAGATGTGATTGAGTAAAGTATGTTTGATCCTTGTATGAAAGTAACATGAATCACTGGGGCACTTCAACATTGATTTCCCATGTCTCTTTAGATGTCTTTTGAGTAAGATGATGCTGCCGCATCTATAGTTGCAGCTGGGCTCCGTGCATCTCACATCCTTCTTTCTATGTTTGGAGTCAAAATGGCTCTTAATGGCATTTTTCCATGCGCTGGAAAAGCTGCAACTTGGAGCTTGACATTTGAACTGTTTAATCCTCTTATGCCTACTTTGATGTTGAATTAAACCAGGTTGAAGTTTGGCGCGAAAGTCACAAAATTTGCACTTGAATGGTTTTTCGTCACTATGATTTCTTGCGGTGGTAAGATTTCATTTTACAGGCGTACTCGCATCCTGGAACTTTGCATGTGAAGGGCTTTTCCTGGCTATGAATTTTGAGGTGGCTTTTAAGACCCGAGATATCTTTGGCCTTGTAGCTGCACCCGTCTGACTGACATTCAAAGAGACGTTGGTTATTGTGGACGTTTCGGACATGTTTTTTTAAGCTTTCTTCGTACTTGGTTTTAAACCCACAGCTTGGTACACTGCAAGAGAATGGGAGCTGATCGGAATGTTTTCATAAGTGAATTTGCAACATAATGTTCGTGTAGCATTTGTAACTACAGAGTGGACAGTGGGAGTTCTTCTTTTTAATGGTTTTTTTACCATCATGGACGCCTGCAACGTTTAGTTTCAAACTGCCTTCATGTCCGAAAGCTGCTGAGCAAATAAGACACTTGTGAGGCTTCTCATTGGTGTGGCCTTTAGCATGAGATGCCAGGCGTCCTCGGGTTACGAAACTTTTTGAGCACAGAGGACAGCTAAACATTTTGTGTATAGAATGCTGAATTTCTCACAGTTGTTTCTTGGTCCAGTTTTACTTTGAAACTAAAAGGTACAGTTGGATGAGTAACAAAACTTGGCGGTGAAATCTTGTTGACAGAAATAATTCAAGGGCGAGTAACAATAAGAGCAGAACTGTTCTGTGGACAGCAAAAGGCTTGAAGCCCTCTTGAAAAATGACCTGCAGCAACAGTTCTCTTTTGTATGTGTGCACTCCCGTCACAACTGCCCGAACAACCTTATAGCTGCTCAGCATTAAATATCTCCGCTCGAGCTCGAGGGGATTTATTTCCAACAGGACGGCATGCTTACATTACATTCTGTTGCCAGTAAGCCTTCCAGAAACCTTTTCATTTGCACTGTTCAATGCACTGCAGTGCAGTGTGCACACTGCACTGCTCTGCAGCTTAGGGCTTTATACCAAAAATAGCTTTAGTACACTTCTCCTGTTCACTCCAATAGCCTGGGGCTGAAAACGTCAGAATGAATATGCACATTAGTAATGTACTTGTCCCTTTCTTTTCGTAGCACGCTCACGGCCAAATCTAAATCCAGGCATATGGAATAGTATTTATTTGATCAATAATTGGCATTAGCTGTGATTATTTTTCAAAAGTAATTTATTTAAACACACATTGAATCCATGTAGGAGTCAGCAATACTTTTATACGAAAAAATTCATTTTGATTCAAGCAAAAATAAATGTAATTAATCATTAAATAATAAAGAAAAAGGTCATGAAAGCTTCACACGACTGAACACTATAGCCGCTCCAACACAACGGGCTGCAAATGGTTCAATGAATGAAGCAAAGACTTGCTGTAACTTAAGCAATTCCTACCACTACGATAATTTCTTACTTGATCTTGTTTGCCGGAAGGAATCACTTCTCTTAGCATGCTTGACAAGCTCTGAGTGAGCTGTCTACAGCGGTGGTGTCGAAAGGCGTGGAAAGTATGAATTATTTTAAAAACTTCCGGTAGGTGAACTTTTGCACACATATACGGCGGAGGAACATTCTGCTGCCAAGTACAAAAGGCGAAAGTTAAAATTCAAATAATCTTCAGATGTATCGTATAAATACCTCGCTCCTGTGGTTATCACGATGTAATTCTATAAGAAAGTCAACACTTAATCGAGTCCAATAAACAAGATTGATTTATTAAAGAATTTATAAGTGCTACAATGTGCAGCTAGAAGAGACAAAGCAAGTTTTCATTCCGATCCAATATTCACTGTTTTTACAGGCAGCAACA
Organism: Deuterosminthurus bicinctus; assembly: GCA_034698825.1. Classification (NCBI taxonomy): domain Eukaryota; kingdom Metazoa; phylum Arthropoda; class Collembola; order Symphypleona; family Bourletiellidae; genus Deuterosminthurus; species Deuterosminthurus bicinctus. The sequence goes on along the minus strand of JAQIWI010002996.1, from coordinate 8,405 downwards.
ATACATTTGATTTCCTCCTGTTTCAATTTGTCAATATTTCAAAATATAGAAATAAATTAAATTGAGATTTACGAACATCCAGCTATGATTCAATTTATAAAACATGTAACTTTAGCTCCTGTAAAACTACAGTAGGCTGCAAATGGCTCATTGAATGAAGCACAGACTCGACATAACTAAAACAATTCCTACCACAATTACGGCACTTTTTCACTTGATCATCTTTGCCGCTAGGACTAACATGAATTTGGTGAATTCTCCTAGCGTGTCTTTTAAGCATGGAGCTATCCACGGCTCTGTAGGAACAATGAGAACAGCTGTAAGGCTTCTCTCCAACATGCCGATGAACGTGAGCTTTGAGCAGGCACAATCGACTAAATCTGGAACTGCAAAACGAGCACACATGTTGTCCTGTTTCTTCTTTCTTGTGAATAACTGCGTGACGGTCATAGTGTTGACGGAAATTTGTCTGGAAACTACAGTCAGTGAAGTTGCATTGTAATATTTTCAACGTACCAGCTGTTTTTTGGTCAGAGTCACTTGTCCCTATAACTTCTGTGAATGATGACTGAATGTCATTATGTCGACGGGAAATGTGATTCAGCAAAGAGTCATTGTATTTTGTACGAAAGCCACAGGAATTATCAGGGCACTTCAAGATTGGGAGCTTGTGTATCTTGAGATGTGCGTTGAGTAAGGCGACGCTGCCACATCTGAAATTGCATCTGGGCTGAGTGCAGAGTATTTCATTCTTCCGGTGCTTGCGGTCAAAATGCACTTTGAGGTTACTTCTTTTATGGCTGGCAAAGCCACAGTTTGGAGCTTGACATTGAAAGCGTTTAATTCCTGTGTGCGTAAGTTCGTGCAGTCTCAAATTTTCGTTGCATTTTGTTCGGAAATCACAAATTGAGCATTTGAATGGTTTTTCGTTGCTATGAACTCTGGAGGTGTGACTTTTCAATTCAAATTTGGACTTGCAGGTGAAATTGCATGCAGAAACTGTGCATGCGAAGGGCTTGTCATTGCTGTGGACTCTGAGGTGCTTTATAATGTTGGCCCTTGTTTTGGCCTTGTAGCTGCATCCGTCTGATGGGCAATGAAAGGGCCGTTTTTCACTGTGATGATTGGCATGCTTTGATAAAGAAGATTTGTATTTTGTCCTGTAGCCACAGCCGGGTTGGCGACAAGAAAATGGGAGCTCAGCAGAATGCTTTCGCAAGTGAACTTCCAAGTTGCTTTTGCTGTAGCCTTTGAAACTGCACACTGTACAATGATGATTTTTGCTTATGGTTGTTTTAATTCCATCATGAACAACTTGAATGTGATGTTTCACATTGCCTTTCAGTCCGAAAGCTTCTGAGCACATAGGACACTTGTAAGGCTTTTCCTTGGTGTGGCTAACCATGTGATGGTCTAGTCTGGATCGACAACTAAACGTTTTCGTGCACAGAGGACAACTGAACATTTTGCTGAAGTGAATGCTGATTGTCGCAAGCAAACAAGGACCCCCGATGAAAGTTGAAGATGATCACAATCCTGAATTTCCAGAGTTGACTCACAGCTTCAAGTTATAAACTGCTTCGGTCTATGAATAGACTTGAATCCAGGGCAACAGCTGAAGAAAGATCCAGATCCAGAAGGTCGTAGTGAGCCTTTCTATTTGTATCTAAGACGACGAGAATCACTTGAACAAATCGTCTGAAGGGGGCTAATGTGGCCATTAAATGTCAAGACCTCACGCAAAAATATTAATTACTTCAAGGGAAGTCTCGCACACTTCGTTAGCAGTTTACATGTCAGAGGATAATCTTAGTTGGTTGGAAAGCGCAAGCTTTAGACTTTACTTGATGATCACAGTTAGCAAAGCTGGTGTGAGCTGCAAATAAACAAGTGGTTAAGTATAAAGAGATGATCATGACAAGCACGCCATAAGTTTTGATTACAAATAAATGGTAGAAAGTCTAGGGATTGAAGCAATAGTCCAAAACTGACCTGGCCGGAATTGCTAACGTGCCGTGGACGGCTTCACAATTTATCAAAACTTGAGCTTTAGCTTGGACAAACTTAAGCTATGGGACAAATTATTTGTTTCAAAAATGAATTTCGTGTTAAAAAAGTTTTTCAAACGGCTTCTTCCTAATTGCCACTATGAAGAGTTCCAGTATTTGCCGGTCTGTTAATTCAAATAACCATGAAATCAAGGATAATTACATGCATTCAAAAGAACTCTCTGTTCTGTTCATGCAACTGAACAGGGTAAAGTCTGGGTAAAAGGAAGATTGCTACCACTAATTTAGATCTCTTGAGGTCGACTAAAGGCGTGATTATGTTAGAAATCATAAATTCCTTGACTTTTTTCTCCGAAAAAAACTAGTAAGTTATTCTTGGCATACCTTCCCGTGTGATTTTAGAATTATTTCAATATGATGCACAGCCCGGTTACACTAGAATTAATTGTTTGAATTCATGATGTTTTTCCTAACTCCGTACGTTGTCTTGAATTCATAGCTTAGTGTTTTGCAAAAAATTGCTACTCAGAAGAATATTTGCGCAATCGAATTTGCGACAACGGTTTACTGTTGCACTTGTAAGTGCACAGTGTACAGGTACAAGGTGTATTTTATTTTCTTTGAGTTTGACATTATTATGATTTTTTTATTTTGTGTTGTTCCAGCTTGTCGGCCATTTCGAAAGCTACTGGGCAACTGAGATTCCATCATTAACAATCGTCCAAGACTAAGACTAACGACCGTCAGTCACATCCGCAAGACAGAATCATCTGACTTCATTCATAAGTTCCAGCTCCTCTCCTCCGTACCTCCAGAATAATCTCACTGACTCACTGCATTCCACGGGCTCTGTGAGCTACAACGTAACGGTCCAACACACTGATTTAAGATTGAAATGGCCCCGTAGCCGCTCCGACGTAACAGCAGCCTTTAAAAGCGTCATTGAATGCAGCATGTGAAGTACAAATATCTGATCTGCTTGAAACAGGAAAAGCTGTTTAAACAAGATCAACAAGAATGCACTGTATAAGACTGAATCCAAGAGTCATTTCATAAAGAATTCTTGCGCCTAGGTTAGCTCCGCATCTAGTTCAGACAAAGAACATTGTTTTATTTTTAATCCAATATTCATTTTCTTCACAAGCAGCAATAAAAATAACAGATGGTATATATATTTCAATATACGGTATTTTATAAATTTCGGAGAAGATGCTAAGTATGATTCAATTTATAAAACTTGTAGCTTAAGTTGCTCTAAAACTTCAATGGGCTGCAAATGGCTCATTGAGTGAAGCAAGGACTCACCGTTACTAAAACAATTCCTATCACAAGTGGAACATTTGGTAAATTGATCATCTTTGCCGCGAGGAATTACAAGAATTCGGTGAATTTTCCTGGCATGTCCTTGTAATTGAAAGCTCGTCATGGCTGTGTAAGAACAATGAGAACAACTGTGAGGCTTCTCCCGAATGTGTCTGAATGTGAGCTTTAAGCACGCTCTATTTACTAAATCTAGAAACGCAAAATGAGCACACATGCTGTCCTGATTCTTCATTCTTGTGAGTAGCTACGTGACGGTCATAGTGTTGTCGCAGATTTGTCTCGTAACTACAGTAAGTGAAGCTACATTGCATTGTATTCATCATGTCTGCTGTTTTTAGGTCAGATACACTTGTCCCTACCACGGCAGATGATGACTGAATGTGTTTATGACGACGGGAAATGTGATTGAGCAACGAGCAGTGGCGTAGCGTCATAGGGCTTGAACTGGCTGAAGCCCTCCCCGTTAGTCTGGAGTTTACACTAGATAAAATCATTTTTTAAGGTTTTTACAACGTTATTAACTATCAAAAATGAGCATCGAGTTTTTCTTCAAGGCAAGAACATTTTACAGATTGTCATTGAAATTAATTGGTTGGTAATAATTGCCAAACATGAGCTAATTAATTCATGCTACCGGTTACGTTCAAACAATATTTTTGTTAAGTCTAATTAAGCTTGAAATGACATTTTTTTGTGCTAGCAAATAACCAAATCTCAGCTTTTCGTGTATGCTGAAACCAAAATTGCAGCCTTTTTGCATGCACAAAACCAAATAGCAGCATTTCGTGCATGCGCAAAACAGAACGGTGGTAGATTTTTTTGCAAGCGCAAAACAAATGGCGGCTTTTTTTGCATGCGCAAAACAAAAATGGCGGCTTATTGTGCATGCGCAAAACAAAATGGCGGTTAGCCACCCCCTTTAAAAGCTGCGCGCTACGCCCCTGTGTCCATTTGTAACTTTCACCCACATTGACTTTAAACGTGCACTTTTAAACCGTTAATGTCCTTGTCTGCTTACGACATTCAGCATCCATTGCATTGCGGCAAAATGTTCAACTGTCCTTTGTGTAAAAAAAACGTTCAGTTATCCATCCAGCCTAGACCGTCACATGGTGACCCACACCAAGGAAAAGCCTCACAAGTGCCCAGTGTGCCTGGAAGCTTTTGGACTGAAAAGCAGTTTGCAATCACACGTAAGAAGTGTTCATGATGGCATCAAAAGAAACACAAATAAGAATCATCATTGTACAGTGTGCAGTTACAAATGCTACAGCGCAAGCTTGTTGCAAGCTCACTTGCGAAAGCATTCTGCTGAGCTCCCGTTTTCTTGTCACCAACCGGGCTGTGGATTCAAGACAAAATACAAAAATTGTTTATCAAATCATACCCGTCAAGTTCACAGTGACAAACGGCCATTTCAATGCCCATCAGACGGATGCAGCTACAAGGCCAAAATAAGGGCAAACATAACAGTGCACCTCAAAGTCCACAGTAATGACAAGCCCATCACTTGCACAGTTACCGGATGCAATTACACATGCCAGTGCAAGGTTGCTTTAAAAAGACACACATCCAGAGTTCATAGCAACGAAAAACCATTCAAGTGCTCGGTTTGTGATTTCCGAACAAATTACAGCAACAGTTTAAGACTCCATCAACTTACACACTCAAAGATTAAACGCTTTCAATGTCAAGCTCCAAACTGTGGCTATGCCAGCCATCAGAGTAGTAACCTCAAAGATCACTTTGACCGGAAGCACCGAGTGAATGAAGTCCTCTGCACTGAGCCTAGATGCAATTTCAAATGTGGCAGTATCGCCATACTCAAAGTACATCTCAAGAGACAACATAAGTGTCCAACGTTAAAGTGCCCAAGTGATTTCTGTGGCTTTCGTACAAAATACAATTCCTCGTTGCATGGACACAATCACGAATTTTCACCGTTGACTCACAGCTTCAAGTTGTAAACTGCTTTGCTTGGAATGCATGTGTTCTGCTTCAATCTATGAATCGACCTTAATCCAGGGCAACAGCTGTAAAGGTCCAGATCCAGAAGGTCGCAGTGAGCCTTCTATTTGTATAAGAGGTCGAGAATCACTTGAATAAATCGTTTGAGGGGGCTAATGTGACCCTTTATGTCAAGTCTTCAAGCTGGAATGTTAATTATTTCAAAGGAACCTCTCGCGCACTTGTTTTCCACTTCACATGCCAGTGGATTGAGGATGGCCCCTTTTGGTTCGAAAGCACAAGCTTTAATTTTTTTGAAGAGTCAAAGTTAGCAAAGCTGTTGTGAGCTGAAAACAAAAAAAAATATGTCAAGTATGAAGAGATGATGATGACAAGCACTTAATAAATTTTGATTACAAATAAATGGAAGAAAATCTATGGATTGAATTAATATTCCGAAACTGACCTGGCCGGTATCGCTGTCGTGCACAGCTTCACAGTTAGTCAAATTTTGAGCTATAGCTTAATCAAACTTCAGCTTTTAATGGACAAATTATTTTCAAAAATTAATTTGTGTTAAAAAAACTTTTTTCAACCTGGTTCTTGCTGATTGCCACTATGAAGAGTTCCATAGTTTGCCGGTCTGTTCATTCAAATAAATATTAAGTCAAGGATAACTACACTTCAGAAAAACTGCCCTGTTCATGTAACTGAAGACGGTAAAGTCTGAGTGAAAGGAAATTTCGAGTAAGGCGTCCTCTTATGGTTGCTTCGGCTGACAACTTGCCGACTTGTGCAATCTAAAAATGCTAAAGGATGATCAGCAGAATGTTTACGTAATTACGTGAACTTGCAAAAAGGTTTTGCTACAGCATTTGTTGACTGCACAATGAACAATGAGAGTTTGAATATGCAAAAAGATTACCATAACAGAATCCATTTACTTCTGTTGAGAAATTGTAAAACTCGTCATCATGACAATAAATCGATCAAGATGACGTCTTTGCAGGATCCAATTTTGTGATTTTCTCGTCCACAATCTCATTGTGCATGGCAACTCTTCATGAGCTTTGACCGTCAAACTCAACATGGAGATGCTGTCCCCACATCTGAGCAATGTACTCCTCTACTCAACCGCTGGCCAGAAACAGACTAAAAGAACTTATTCCACGCCACGGCATGGGCTCAGAACGTCTAAAGAGTCTGACCTGAGCCTTGCCTTGTATGAGTCACTGCCATCTTGTAACTAACTGAAAAATTGTAGGAGCTAGAGAATGATTAAAAATTATTTTCGCACTTGCAATAACAGCCATTGGAGAGAAAGAGAATCCATTTAATTAGGATTCAATAATTGTGGCTTTTACACACATAAACAAAAACCAAAATTTGATACGACCTTCTAATTTAATTAGCTATAATATCCACAAACCTTTTCGAAACAAAAAATCACAGGTTTATGGAATTTAAAAGTTACATGAACGACCAGGGCACTTCAACAGTGGGTTCCCATGTCTCTTGAGATGTCCTTTGAGTAGAGTGATGCTGGCAAATCTGAAATTGCAGCCAGATTCAGTGCATAAAACTTCCTTCTTTTTGTGTTTTCGGTTTACGTGCGGGGTCTCACTAATTTAATGGATGATGGATGCGATGGATGATGGATCCCACACTAATTTGATGGATGATGGATGCGATGGATGATGGATTTTCGTCCATCAAATTGCATGATGGACGCGTCACTATTATGATGGACGTAATGGATGATGCACGCAAATTTTCAAATGATTAAGACTTGATGTTATTGGCGGACGTCAAAATTATAAATTACGATAAAATGACACGTAAGTTCCAGGTTTGCGAGCCTAACAATGCACCTTCCCCAGGGACCACACGCAAATTCAAATGATATTGGGGGGAATTGTAGTACGAACCGAGTATGTATTGTAGGTGAAGCCGTTCGGCTAGGTGACCCTTAGAACATACATTCAAAATTTAAAGTTTTTTGATACTCTTTTTGCAATAAAAGTTTTGAAAAACTGCATTATGCAGACTTGAAACTTTGAGGGTAATTTTAGGTCACTTCCCGAAAACATCTACACATGGTTTGAAGTCGAAATATTCAGCCTTTGCTATGTACACCAAATTTTGGTGCAATAAGTAGAAATGTTCGTCCAAAATTTTACAAATAAACAAAAATTTATTATAAAATACAAATGTCAGATGGATGATAAACCTTGGATAAGAACCTGTATATTTATTAGGTAAGTGATTTATTGAATATCAGGAAGAGGGACACTTTTTTTGTTTTACGACAGTGCGATTCAGACACAAATAAACGTTCCATTTACATAGTCATCCAAATATATGCGCAATTTCGTGACAACTGAGTTGAACATTGATCGTTCTGATCTCCTGGACCCATGCAGCTAACAAACCCCAGAGCATGAGGAATGTAGCTTTGCTGAACATTTCGTGTAAACAATTTTGCATGCGGTCCGCGATCGTAAATAGCAACATCTTCTCTTCCATGAAAACTGACGGGTAAAAAAATACACATTGAATGTTCTAAGGACCATCTAGCCATCTGACTTACAACTTTTCCTTCCGCCATATATTCTTTCAGCTGCTACAGCCACCCATCAAAATTCTAACGAATCCTACGCGGTTGGATACTCTCAGGCAAGGATACTCCTTCAGCTCATCAATCTGCTCCTAATACCTTGAAATTTCCGACCAGACTTGCTTATCCTCTGGCTCCTCTTTGACCTCACACTTCACTTCCAAAGTTGCAGTAGCAGTCTAAGAGGAACAATTAGCATATTGTGATGTGCAAAATTTCTATACAAGCCACCGAGATCCTTTTGTGTTGTCCTGACCGTCACTTCTGAGTTCTCACGCTCATGTCAAGATTCTTGGATTATGACGTGGTGAAACTATGACTACATTAAACATCACTAACTAAGACTTCTTTCACGCACTTTTTATTTAAAATTATTTAAAAACTCTCCAAAATCCAAATTCGCATGAAAATTGTACAATGTCGTTGGAATTGTTAAGCTGGGCGTCCACGGTGCAACTTTTGTTGAAAGACTTCTTGAAATCTTTCATAAAACTCGAATTTCATCGTGG
>JAQIWI010002995.1:0-10960 GCA_034698825.1 Deuterosminthurus bicinctus | reverse complement strand
TTCAAGCAGCAGTCTGCTGGCTATTCCACGCTGTCCGCAGATTTCTGATTGCCATCTGGCGAAAGCTTCAATATTTAGCAGTCTTAACGCGAAGAGCAGACATAAGTCTAAGTTAGAATCAAGCATCACTATATACTAAGCTAGTTGGATCCCACAATGAAGCTCCTTCCCAATTGTTCAGAGTGCAATCCGAGGGTTTCATAATAAAGCGGTTAGGTTGGTAGAGCGAACAACAAAATGACAAAGCTTAGCTGTAAATCAATCCGTTGTGTAAAAAACCATAAATATAGTTGACGCGGAGGTTGAGCCCAAAGTATAATGCAAATCGTTAAGTTGTGATACCCACAAATTTAAAAGAAAACCTGCAACGTAACACATTTGTAGTAATAGCTTGATAGCTCCAACATTATATATTTCTCAGCATTTAACAATTCTGCTCAAAGAAGTATTGCTACCGCTCTTCATTGTTTAATTATCCTTGATATGACAGTAAGATTGTGTAAAGTTTCAAGCTCAAGTAAGTAATAAATGCTTTTGTCAGCTCGTTTCAATTTTCATCGTGCAAACTGCTGAAACGGTTAAAGCTCAAATACATAAAACGAAATGTTTTCAGAACGAGCTGTCGATCCGACTAAATAGAACGGACCAAGTATTGTCAGAGCATACTGAATGGATCAACCTCCAGAAAGGTGTCAACGACTGCGACTGGCTTACCAACCAAGTCAAGGAACTCCGGGAAATGCGCTTGAGGCAACAGGTTTATTTCAGAGAGCAGATGAAGGAGTCGGATATAACGTCTGCATGGACCGCTTTGGTTGAGTAAGTGATCATCTTGCATTTAAAACTATTCAACTTATTATTTGTGTCTTTTTGGATCAATAATGATGTATGAATGCAGGCAGAGTCAAAAAAAGCTCCGGGATAAATGTGATCGCAAAGCGATTTGTCAAGGAAGTCGCAGATATGCACTGACTGATAGTGGTGCTCATAGTGAGTATTTCTAGAATTGTGGAGCTGAAAATAGACATTTATTCTAAAATATTTGCAACTCTTTTGGTTTTTGCAGGCGAAACACGCCCTTGCCCTATTTTTGGGAGACTACTTAGCGCTAAGTAACTACTTGCGCTCAAGAAAGCACCAAGAGACAAAACATTGCAAAAATGATGCTGATGCTGCTGCCGCTGCAGCTTTGCGTGAACAAGAACCTGACTGGCCTTGTGTCATTTCCGATGTTCGGACTGTTGACGGAGATATATTGTATTGCAGTGAGGAAGAAGATGAGATCCCTGGTGATCTGCAGGTTGACATTGAATAGAATTCCAAATTCCAATAGTCCATCACAACTCTTTAGAGGACACTACTGTAACCCAAGATCCAGCTTAATCTCATGTTTACTGTTTTGCTTTTAAAAAGCTGTGCGACCATTAAGTGAAAGTCGGGTGCACATAAACTAAGTAGATATTGATAAACTCAGTTTATTAGACATAAGAAGCAACGTGCTTTCGGGGGCTTATAGCTGCAATATTCAGCAGGCACAAATCTCACTTAACCTAATTGGTTTTCCGATCAAAATATTCTAGTTAAATATGAAAACGCTCTGCTTTAGCTGTTGAGAACATTCCAATACAATTATTTTCCACTTTAGACCTTTGTTTACGTCAGCCTTACAAGGGACGTAAGAAGACATTAGAACAGTTGACAGTAACTGAATTGTATCTTGTGAGGGTATTTTAATTTCGAAGCACACATTTAGTCACGTAGATACATTTTTTGCTGTAAGAAGAAAATACATTATGAAGTATTTCACATAGTAGTATACCTGTGGCCACAAGCCAAGCAAGTATCTGAGCTTGAAAAACCCACAATGTCCCAGAATTGACAAAGGACAACGGGTCAACCTTGTTGTTTTGTTGAAAATTCTTTGTGTCATGCTCAAGACCTCCATCAGTAAACTTAATGCGTTGCCATTTTTCCCACAAACCATAAATTCCTGAGCTCATCAGAATTTTCATACGGGCAACAGCCGAGCCTTTTAACAAAGGGCGCAAACCACTCGTGAATGCGAACTCCACCGGCTCTGAGAGGAACAATTCGTCGCTATTAAAGTTGTTTGCTACCTTTACATTTGGATTATTCTGCATTATATCCTCAAAGAATTTCCAGTACTTTGAAAAATCCGTGTCACTGACTAGAAACGCTAGTGGCTTCTCGGCCTCTAGAAGTACTTGGCTTAGGCATTCAGTGTTTGCACGTAAAAATAGCGACCGCCAATAAAGCCTGTTTATTTTCAAGCAACCTTCTGCTTGACGCCGCTCCAAGAATCTTTTTAATTTCGGACTCACCACTGTAGAACTGGTGAGGTTGTCTTCTATTTTGCACTGCGCGTCAGAGTTTCTGAGAGTTAAATCGATTATACAAGCGGCAGGAGCATGTTTATGGAAATAACAGAAGTTTGTTTTAAATACAGTGCAACCCGTTAAGGGACTTTGTGCTTCGTACTGTTCCATAGAGGTCTCATTTACCAGAATATACGTCTCAGTTTCAGGTGGTAGTTGAAAAAATTCGGTAAAGTTTGTGATATAGTAAAAGTTTCGTGTTGCATCTGCGTTTAAATTGGCAGAGTACACATTCACAATGAACGTGGATAAAATAAACCAAGCAATAACAACAGGTGCAATAATGCAGATAACCTTTCTACTCGAGCGTCCTGAAAGTAGAGGGATGTCTGAATGTTTGTATTGACCAATTGCTGCGGCTAAGATCCAAGTTACCAACTCAATCATCAAACTGAATAGTCCACTACCAACTTCCTGCGGTCTTTGCATTTGAAAGGTACCGAATGTCGTTGCTATGGTGATTCCTGCAGACATGCCAATACCAAGCCACACAGTTGGTAAGAATGGTGAGAAGTACACAAGATACGATGATTTTGGGGTGAAGACCCCCGCTGTTGTGACAAATTTGATCGTTGAGGTCCTTCCTGCTGGGATCAATTCCATTGGTGATATGATGGCTCCAAGTTTTTTATAGAAAAATGGAGTTATTCCTGATTCCTTAAGGTTGCGACGCTGATTTGGTGGTCCAAGAATAAAACTGTTCATTGCTTCTTGTATTACAGCCACCTGCCCTCTTTCAAATGGATTTCCGCCTTCGGAGTTCCCATAAAAGTACGCAAACTCCCAAGAAGCACCAATAAGCTTCCCTGTGACAGGCGTGGTTAGTTGTATTTTTTCCCCACAAGACTCAATTGTCGAACAATTGAAGGTCCAATTGGCAAATGTCACCGTAGCGATTGACCCGAAAATTCTTGGAAACCCTCTACAGTCATTGTTCAGCTGCAGGGCAAAGATTAAAGACAGATCATTAATAAAAGTGTGTTTGTGCTGAAATTGCCAAGCAGATCTCATGTTATAGGAGCTTTGGTTGGTTAGAATAATGAAGGTTTGTGGAAAAATTCTTGCAAAATCCTGCGTAGGGCCAGCTACTCTTTTGTACACATTGTAGCTTGTTGGAAAGATATACTCTAGAAGATTATCTGTACTGTATTTCCAAGACATGAAAAGGGATGCTATCACTAGCAGGCACCGAGAGGATCGGACTACGGCAAAACTTGGTTGGTAAGTGAGACTCGAGTATAAAATTCTTGTTTTGTAAGACAGAACGATCGGATTCTTATGATCTGTAAGGTGGAATACACTGTCAGTGTCCACTACATGAGTGACACAATTGGAGTAGAGGTCAATCAGAGGCGAGATGTTTAATAGTGGATCAATTTGGAAGCTGAATGTGGGATGGTAGGGCGATGTAAGTGGTGACATTTTAGCTTTTTCGTTTTGTTTTTGCAAGGCTGAATTTGAGACAGTAATAGGAAATCGAACCTTCGGACAAAGTAGGGATTTGTAAATGACATTTTGGTATCAGTAAATCTTTACTTGTATCGCAAACAGCGTCTTTTTAATCAACTAATTTAATGAGGCTCTTATTTAAAGTCTTGTTTAGTTGTTAGGAAGCAGTTAGCAATGATTGCAGATTGAAAAGTGAGCGGTTGGTGTGATAATGAGGCTCCTACTAAAGGGTATATCATTCAGTTAAATTTAATAAGGGAAAAATACTACGAAGATACCTGTGCCTGGACTAATCAGTTAGTGCTGTTGCTTGTTTTACTTCAACGTGAAGATGACTGTAACGCCGGCTTGATATTTTAATGAGATTTTGAACTAATGAGAACACTGTAATGGGCGGAAAAGTTTGAGAGTGGACAACTAAAGATGAATGCTTACATGGTAAGCATGGTCCCAATCATGGGTTGGAACAACTTTCCAATTAGTCTAAAAACTGCGCGCAGAATTTTGCGGTTAAAAAGTATATTACATAATGGGCACAGTTAATAGTAGTATGAATGTGGTAGTAGTTGAATGTGGATGAGAGCATTTTCTGGAACAACTTTTCGGAATTCACATTGCTAAACCAATTACTGCGATTGGTAGTATGCCGCCGTGAAGTAATTAAATGACAACATGTAACCTTTGTCCAAATAATACGCCTTGCGCTATACTGTCTCCTTCGGCCTGAATTGATCAATTGTCGGAAGGTTGTTAAACATAAACTGTTCAAATTTCAAAGGGACCGTAATAGCGAACAAAAATCACCCCACCATCCCCTTTTAGGCTCCGACGTCAAATTGCCCCTTTCCCTTCCGGGCTTGATGCTGCTACTTTAGCCAAGTAACCAGACGCAGTCCTGCTGGCTGACTTACTCGAATGGCGAGGGAGCATTCGCAGGTTCAGGCTCCACCCCAGGTAGTGTCCATTCCAGTCGTACAGTGGGAATGTTCTTGCAGACCATCCATACCATGTTCCTGCACCCTCCACGCGGGGCGGCACAGCATTCACTCACTCCGTCCAGGTTTTTGGTCGCCTACAGTAGTCGAGTCAGGGAATTGAACCCTCAATATTGCCTGTTCAGTGGAGGCTCTAGCTCCTTGACCACGTTGACTCGTCGGAGGAAATGATGGCGTCCCATGTCCAGCTCTACGAAATAGCGATAGATTTAATCTTGCAATGCAAAATCCGTCTTGATGTCCCGAAAGGCCACTTCGGCGATATTTTGACGGAGATTGTCACCTTAAACTACTTCACTTTTTGGTGTCAAGGAAATAATGTCCTGTGGTTGGAATCAGGTTGCCTTATCCTCATTTGGACGATAAATTTACAATTTAAACAGATAACTTCTTTAAATTTTGAGTGAATGATGTTTGGCGACCCTACTGGTATCTCGCCGGTCCGTGGCTCATCTTCACGTTTAAGACCACGCCCGCTGTGAAGTTTGATTCAAAAACAGAAGAACAAGCCATTGAAAAAATTCAAATGAAAACTATTTTCTTGTTTTTGAAAATGCATTCATCTAGGTAATGCAGAAAAGGTGAAATATGTGATTAAACTATGAATACTGGAAACATTTGTAGTAATAAAGTCTTCTTGAAAAAGTAATTGATATTGCGTAACAATGTGTAGGTACTCAGTAAGACCAAAATGCTACTATGTTAATAGGCATTGTGTGACTAATGTGAGAGGACTTTTGACCTATTCGCCTTAATCAGTTTAGAAATGATTTTTTGTTCCTAGCGCTCTTCGCTTTACCATGCAGTTCAGTTTTATTTACGCTTTTTGTGACTGATGAGATAGCACAGCTTTTGAGTAAATTGATGCTCGTACGGCTACTAGGACTTGCAAGCAAACATGAAGCGTTCGAAAAAAATAAGACAAGTTAAAAAAACTACGAAACATCAAGTAGTGGGGCTATTACGGTGTGACTTTTTAGCGGAAAATGATGCAGGAACAAACTGAAACTTTCGATTGGTAACATCATACACCCTTAATTGTTATGTATCAGTGATTTTATCTTCAGACAATGCTTCACCACCTTGTATTGTACAAAGTATGGACGATTTGATTAGTGATCGTGTTTGGCAACATAGTGTACTTTACATAGTATAGTAGTAGTAGTCTTACATAGTATCAGTTAACCCTGAGTGAATCCTCTCTCAGTTAGTGGACTCTCCGGAACCACAATTTCTTCTGCTTCAGGACGCGGGCAAGACTTCTCAATAATGAAATTTGGGCCGAATATTTTTTGAGCTTACATTCACACTCCACTTTATCCGGGACAATCGGAGGAGCTGGAACAAGTTGATGCATGATAACTGGCTTTGGCTTCCGTCCGCCGCAGCATTAGCTTCACTGCGACGGGTCCCTATGTTTGATTAAGTGGAATTCGGTAAAAAATTCAGTCGCTTTTCCCCCTGACGAGTCAACGTTGCGTTCATTTTTTAACAAAATCTTTGAATTGTTGTTAACGGATTGTTGTACGCAAGTTTAATTCCTTTAACCACAGCAAACAGACAGGTTAAATCTGGTCGTATTATTACTAAGTAGAAAAGTCCAGCAAAAAGTATCATTGCCTTTGTTGCGTCGCTTGGAGAGGCACTTCCAAGGTTCTCTTAGGAAGAGTTTGCAGTCTTGGGTTTGAACACAAAATAATAATGGATCATGGTTGATATTATGTATAAACTGAATCTCGTTGAATATACCCAGAGTGAGTAAACAAAGACGAGGTCTGGAAAAAACAGAGCAAACTGATTTACTCTTATGATGTACTTAAAGTTATAAAGACAACAGGTGACATGCTCAAAAATGATTACTGGAATGAAAATCGGTAACGTCAAAAAATACATACGATTAAACCAATCAAAATTAGTTTTCATAATGATGTGATCTCAAACTATCGTGGTTCCTCTTGGGTGATTTTTTAGCTGACACTTCCGAAATAAAAAAACGCAGAGTGTAATGCTGGAGTGAATTATGATAATGAATTAGGAAATTAGCGTTTACAGGAACAGCTGTTGCCAGAATGAGAATTCTGCTGAACGTAATTGAATTGCATCTTGTAAAGGTAAGTTAATTTCCAAGCACACGTTTAGTCACGCAGGTACATTTTTTGCTGGAAGGTTCAAAGACGAAGTAATTCACATATATCAGTATACCTGTGGCCACAAGCCAAGCAAATAACTGAACTTGAAAATCCCATAATGTCCCAGAATTGACAAACGACAACGATACGATCTTGTTTTCTCTCTTGATAGTGGAAGGACCATATGCACAAAACTTACATTAGCTTGCTGCCTGAGGTGCAAAACCTCAGTCAAATCCTTGTTGAGCCCCGATCACATGGAAAGTGACGGCGATTTTGTTTAAGCGGCAGCAACAGAAACACTTATGGGCGTTTGCCTACAACTCCAGCTCCCCTCCTGGAGTTAGAAATCCCGTAACTCCTGATCACTCAAAACTCACGGAAGCTAGCGGAGGTCAACTCAAACTCGTGAGTTTGAACGGAGTTTGTCGTAAAATGCAACTCCAACTCCGAGTAACTCCTCTAATTTTGGATAATTTTGAATTTCAAGGATTTCGTAAGCCTATTTCCACTGTATTTTGGCGCGAATTTTCAAAAATTTCGCGATCTATGAGTTGTCGAATCCCAACTTCAACTCATGAGCTAATGGCATTTTGGGCTAAACTACTACTCACTCTATGCGTTGCCTACATCAGCAAATACAACTCCAACTCCTAACTCCAAAACTCTGGCAATGAGTGGAGTTTATCAGCTCACAGCTCCAGGGTTTGCCCATAAGTGACAGAAATCGGTGCGGCTGCCGCCATAAAACAAACAAGGATTTCCGCTGATCATTGACGACGTGAATAAGTTAGCGACAACGAGTTCTGTCGGTGTTAAAAGTGTCTGAGGATGCATTTCAATGGGAGGGCATGGTGAACTTTCAAAATAGTACTTCATTGATAGAATGACATGTCACTCTCAGTCAGTGACTTGTGTCAAATCGTCGCATAACAACCCTGATGTGTGCGAGTTTAAGGTGGAAGTTTGCGGTTGTGGGAAATGCAGATTCACAAATCGCCTGCAGGTTGCGGGGGCTTTGCACAAATTTTCCGTTGTGGTTTTTCACAGGACCTCATAAAACAGCTTTCCAAATGAATTCAAATGTCACAGTTAAAAACTGTGTCAAGTGAATTAAAATATCAAACAGTTAAAAGCAGCAAATGAGCGAAATACCGGGTCCCGCAGTATACCTTTCTCCCCCCCCCTACAGCAGTAACCACTCAACCGATTTTTCTCTTATATAGCCATTTTAAAAGGTAATTTAATTGTGGATATCATCCACTTTAAAATTTTAAAATCCGTGGAAGAACACTGAAATGGCAGGTAAAAATGTCAAGAAAGATCGAATTCTGAGAAATGAATCGGGAAGGCCGATTCATTTTCCCAATAGCGATGGCAAAATGAAAGACATCAACTCTGCACTCCGGGAGGTGCTCGAAGACACGCGAAACGATTTAGTGACATTTCGGAATCTTCTGATGTCATTTCCGGGGGGACTGGCGGCTGTGCGACTTGAGGGGCACACATGGATTAATTTCCTGCTTTTGACTTGTTTTGTGTATTGGGTTGCAGATTCGTTTTTTGTCAGCCGATTTTAAAATTTTAAAGTGGAGGAGATCTGTTGGTAAATTGTCTTTAAAATCAGCTATGTTGGACAAAAATCGGGTCATTGGTAACTGCTGTATGGGGGGAAAGGTTTTTAGCAGGACCAGAATTTTCAGAATTCGTCCTTTCTTCACATTTTTACCTGCCATTTCGGTGTTTTTCAACGGATGTTTAAATTTTAAAGTGGATGAGATCCGCAATTGAATTACCTTTAAAATAAGCTATATAAGAGAAAAATCGGTTTAGTGGTTACTGCTGTAGGGGGGGAGAAAGGTATTCTGCGGGACCCTGTAGAAGGGTCGTATGAACTAGAATATAAAATAGTTAAAAGCGTGCCAAATGAATCAAAAAATCGTACAGTTAAAAGCGAGTCAAATGAATTAAAACTTCAGTTAAAAGTGAGCCAAATGAATTAAAATATCAGTTGAAAGCTAGCCAAATGGATTAAAATATCAGCTAAAAACTAGCGAAATGAATAAAAACATCAAGCAATACTGGTTCTCCCAGCTTTCAAAGAGATTCTGAGTCAGCATAACTAATTTTTGTTTTCCTAATGTTTTCAGTGAGATGTTTGATTTTTCATCTTCAGTTTGAAATTATTTAATGGTCAAGGTTATTCGAATTATGTACAAGTTTACAGAAAATATTTCCATCAGCATTTGCAAACTGCTGGAGCGATCTGCCGCGCGGGATTATCTTCAAATAGTCATGTGTAGTTAGGTATAGTTCCGCAGAGGTCCAATCCAATGGGCACGACAACCTTCATGAACGTTTGGAGCGTTCTGTTAATGTAACTTATCTTCGAGATTACATCTCCCGCAGTACCTCGCCATCTTTCAGAAGCTGCTCGTTTTCTTCCCCACTTGAAAACAGTTCAGTGCTGACTCAAAAGTGACTCCATTAGTTTTAATTAAATTCTCAAATGTAAAATATGAAGGAGCACAAGAGTTCAAGAATTGTTCAATTCAGGGTTGACTGAATAGATCTGTTATCTTCTTATGTGGCCGTAAGGTTGCACCACTTATTATGGTGGGAGGGAGTCATCGTGGATTGAAGGCCACAGTTACAGTCGGCTGCGGTGCGCGAAACATGAGACCATCGATATATTCATCAATCGCCCGTTAAAATTTCTAAAAGAAGTGGTAATTGGTCATCGAGTTTAAAAAATTTGGAGAGGTTCCTCGAGAAGAAGGCCTCGCATTTTCTTAGCACTCGGGGGTGCCTAATTATTCCTTAGCTACTTTTTGTCCTGTAACTATAGTGATTGATTTATTAGTAATCATTTAATATTGAGAGTGCTTCATCGCATTTAAAATTTATGACCTTCAGAACAGCGTCACGCTTATTATGTTTTACCATTATAAATGTTCTGCGTGCAAAACATCAAGCACTTAAAGAAATAAACCCCAAATGATTGGAGATGGAATCCTTTTAAAAAAGCGATAGTCGCTAGCTACAATTTTTAATGTGTCAGTAGTAGTAAGTGAATCCTCTCATTAACTATATCCATCGGAAGCTTTTTGTTGGAATTAGTATTCCAGTACATTCTTAATTTTTTGCGATTTTTGCTCAGCACTGAAAACCGTCAGCTGAATCAGGTTACCCAACTGCCGTGTCGTCTCCTAAATAAATACAAATTGACATGTGAGGCACGGCTCACAATGACATTTAAATTACAAAATGTACAACATTGGCATGTTTATAATTCAGACTTCTTTCTTGCTAACTTCAGTAAGCGGATCCATCCAACTTGAAGAATACGAAGAAACCCCAGCATTGTCAACGGCTACAAGAGAGCTACTGTTTTCGTTCAAGCAATGCATTGTTTTTGTATTTGACTGGAACGAAAACGATGACTACGAATATGAATTGACCTCGACCAATTATTTCACCTTCTACTCGGAGTCTGTAATCTGCTCCATCATCGTTGATACATATAAACAATACCGCAACAAACGATTCTGGAATCCGCGCTTTATGTACTTCGAGCCACATCCATTGTTTACCAAACATACCACAAACCTAATCAACTTGTATTCGTCTGAAGTAACTTCTACAGACGACCTGGATGGAAGACCTACTACGAGAAAAATCTGTAGAAGGATAAGCGAGTACAACTTACCATTTAACTACGTTCTGATATTCATGAGCAGCGAACGGTTTTCCTCTGTCGACAATGTCCGCATGCTTTCGAAGTGTACAATTGCTTGTGCCCCTGCAGTCTACATTTTGATATTGAATGAAAAGGAAGTTTATGTTGTTGGATTTGCACAAGTTCTGAATTCAGCTCCATACTTATTCAGAGTTTACAAGTTGGAAGAGTCACGCATTCAGCATCTACACGAGACGATTCACAAAGACCTTCAAAAGTCAGAGCTTAGGGTATTTGGTGAAGAAAAAGACT
>JAQIWI010002994.1:0-10961 GCA_034698825.1 Deuterosminthurus bicinctus | reverse complement strand
TGTACCAAAATCCGCCATTTTGTATTGCGCATGTACTGAAATCCACCATTTTGTTGTGCGCATGTAACAAAATCCACCATTTTGTTTTGCGCATGTACCAAAATCCGCTTCTCGGATACGGGTGATACGTATCTAAGAGTATCCGTATGCGTATCAGTATTAGTATCCAAATGGATACGGATACGAGGCATCGTATTGTATCATATGGTCGCCATTTTGATACGAACAGTGGCCGTATCGTATCCGATGGTGGTCCACAAGCGTTCCCCAACGCTGACCCAACGTTGCCCCGACCGCCATTGTGGACTTTTACGATATTATACTGATATAATTACAGCTTACAAAGAAATCAGCATGGTATTTACAACTGTGTCGGGAATGCAGGCATTGTCGGCATGATAGCAGGGTATGGTACGAGACAAGTTGTCGACACAAACCACCTATATAGCTGGCTTGTGTCGACAGTAACTATGAAGAATTCACGAATCACAAGCTGATGGAGATCCCCTGTAAAATCATCCCACTGGGCGAATGCAGTAAAAGACTGAATAGAACTTTGCATCACCGAATTTTCTGTGTGGACTCCATCAAGAACATGTCCGTTTGCGATGACGATTGGGTGGCTCCGTTCTATGACGTCAAGAGCGAAGGAAACGAGCGCGGTCATGCGGCAAGGAAACGTTATGTGGATTCATTAACGGGTGAACTGCTGGTGTCCGCCACTTTACCGAATTTCTGCGGGCTCGCCATGCCCATGCTCATGCTTATCATCATTGCATATTCTTGTCGTGAAGTATTGATTCCACTTAATTTATATATTCTAACTGCTCTTATAGGAGTGGAATACGGGTACGGCCCATTGGAGGACGCCGGGCTCACTGCACTAGTTGAATATAAATAACAATAATATTAATAAAATTCATTTTATGATTCAATTTAAATTCAAATTTTAATCCCAACGTCAGCAAGTTGAAGTTGAAGGCCGAGCAACATTTCATTTATATGAATTTTGCCG
This sequence comes from Deuterosminthurus bicinctus, assembly GCA_034698825.1. Lineage (NCBI taxonomy): Eukaryota > Metazoa > Arthropoda > Collembola > Symphypleona > Bourletiellidae > Deuterosminthurus > Deuterosminthurus bicinctus. The sequence continues at coordinate 9,946 of JAQIWI010002994.1, read as the reverse complement.
CTGACATTTGCATTCTGCAGTTGAATGAATCGTTGATTCTGTCTTCTGAGAATCGAACGGCCACCCTCGCCAATTCGACCCGTGAGTGAAAGGCACACGAATTCTCGCTCACACACTTCACTATAACGAAGTATGAAATCCTGTGAGCTTTGTTTCAACATTTCAATGCAATTATCACCAGGTCATAATTCGTTCTATCCGGTCTTCTTTGTTCTCTCATATAAGCCAACGGAAACATTAATGCTATAGTATAAAAAATTGGCACCATTCAATAAGTTCCTTTCCAATAAATTCAGTCAAAATATTTCTGCAAAAATTCTAAAAAAAAACATCCCGACTCTGATTGCATAACCAACACTAGTTTCGAGCAAACTGGAAAATGAGATAGCTGGCTCTGCAAAATAGTCATTAAAATGCAATGTCTTGAAGTTCCCCATCCAGGCTTATCGCTGCTGGTCATACTGGAAACTGCGAATAATTTAAACATGAGAAGTTTCCGTTCTTAATGACAAAAGGGACATCAGAGTTCGACGTCCGGTTCAGAGCTGAGGACAATTTTCTGGCTACTTCACATTCTGATTCCACTGCTAAAGAGTTGGACGTACAAACTGCACAGCCTTCTGACGCTACAACAACAGTCATATTGTATCTGTTATTTCACATTTTCATGCATTGATTTCTGACGCCGACATGATCGTTCATAATTTTCATTACAAACGTACTTCAAACACAAAAGCGAGCGACGAAATTTTCAGGGAAATGTTCCCGGTATCATTTCCAGTCATTTTATCGCACATTGTCTGATTCTCCTTGATTACTCGATCTGGATCGCTACGTAATGAGAATGACTTTCGGTCGTTTCCCACAGACTCCCGTATGCATTTCTGAGTCTTGTCGTTGGCAGTTGGCAGACAACATAGGCTTGCGTATCGACCGACATTTTGTTTTGTTTCAAATTTTTCCGTCATTAGCCCCATGTATGTTCCATAGAATAGAATAGATTTTCTGCAGGCTTCTCTCAATTACATTTCCATCATCGTGCGTAGCCAAATACCACGCGGAAGAAAGAATTTATAACGATTACAAAATTCATAATGCCAATTAAAATATATCTCATGCGACGTCACCCCTTTCATGAAACTAACACTAAAGTGTTATCGGGTGAATTGATTCGTTTTCCCAGGGGCTGCTGATGCGCATCTGAAAAGTTTTACGAGCAACAATAAAAGTTCACATTGTGACAAATATTGAATTGTTCATGTAGAGGACAAATGACTTGTGAAGGATTATAAATTGGAACAACAACGAACGTTCTGTTGTAGAAATAACCATGAATAGTAAATACGCTCATAAACTACGAGGACATTGGACGAGAAATGACTTGCGGACAAACGGAATTGGTGGACATCCGTAGTTTCCGTAGCATACACGTCTGAACTCGCTCTATAATAAGGCTGCCTGTTTGACTTTCTTTGAAAAAGTATTCGGGTCGGGAGCTTATAAAAATGGGACAAGGGAAAAGAACTCAAGGGTCACACTTGGAATCAAGGGATACGAATATAATTGTCGAATATTGTAGAAAAATGAGAACTCATACTGTCCTGACTGTCGTTGTGGCGAGTTTCATGCTACAAAGTAAGCACAAAAAGAACCGTTCTTTTTTAATGCTGAATTGATTACAATTACGGTGCATGTCTTGTAGCGGTGACGAAGGGACAGGAAGGTCGGATTTCGGAGGGCCAGATCCCTCCGCCAGGAAAATACCCGTCCATTGCCAGACTTTTTTCTTCTGAATACGATGAGTCTTTCTGCGTTTTGTCCATACTTAACCGCGACTGGCTGGTAGGTCCAGCAAGTTGCTTTTCAAGTTTAAATGGAGCGGCACGACCGGAATTCTTTACTGTAATTGTTGGAGATGAAATCATTAACGAAACAGAACCTTACGAGCAAGAGCTAAAAGTTGAACGCTATATAATTCATCACAGAATTGAAAACAAGAAGTAAGACTTCATTAATAATTTGATTTAAATGTGAAGCCAATGACTTACAATTTCATGCAATCCATAGAATCCTCGGCAACTATCATCGGGGTGACGATATTGCGCTTGTGAAGGTAACACCTCAGATCAGATTCAATAATCGAGTCACTGCTGCAAATCTCCCAACGTGCAAAGATTTCCAAACTGGTGAGTACTTCGATGACTTACTTGATCCACTCATAAAGAAATCGGCAGAGCATTCACAGTTGTCTTGGGATTGCAGAAATCGTCGGAATGATAGCAGGGTATGGTGCCAGACAAAATAATTTTGAATACGCATATAATCATAGACTGATGGAGATCTCGAGTAAAATCATCCCACTAGACGAATGCAGTCGAAGATTAAATGAACGACTGGATAACCGTCTTTTCTGTGTGGAGTCCATCAATAACATGTCCACATGCTTTGGTGATCGGGGGGCTCCGTTCTATGAGGTCAAGAGCGATGCTCACATGGTCCTCGTAGGCTTCTTGAGTAATTGGCCAAAGTTACCAGGACAAGGCGATCGATGTGGCGTTAATGCAAAAATATCAATTTTCACGAGACTGTCATCCTACGTGGGATGGATTCATAGGCGTGTATCAGGCTGTGGCAATCATCCGTGGTGGAATGAAACGGAATACCATCCACCAAATGGTAGATAATCGTGAACTTCGACCTACGAGTGCCTTAAACCCGCAATGATAGGTTGGACCTTCTTTTCCAATGACCTAGCTTTACTGAGAAAGCCGGCTGACAAATTCAATTTCCAGTAAACGAGCGAATATTGCGACTAAAATACCGAGTGATCATGTTAACCTTGACATGTGATTGCGGGTTTGAGTGTATAACGCACTTAAATTTGTGTGAAAATTAATTCATTGAAATAAAATAATCGAACACCTGGGACCTCGAAAACAGTCGGTGGAGCCGTGGCTCCATCAGAGATGCATCGTTTCGGTTCTCGTTCCATGAATTTGGAAGACGTTTCTGTAGTGTGTCTATAATTTACCCAAATTTTATAATGATTGCAGCTCATACTCACGCTGAAGTCATGCGAGCGAACAACTCTGTTTTTTTTTTAAAAATAACTTTAAGAATAAGTAGTTAACACACATAGACAAGACAAGTCACCAAAATTGATTGAGAAACAAATACGGTGTCAAATATTGACGTTAAATTGGACGCCAGACCGTTTCGAATAGCCGCAGTGGCCAAAGGAACCGTCATTGTTACACCAACGAGACCAATTCATGTGCAGACATGCAGCAATGAAACGTTGTGTGGATTCATTAACGGGTGAGCTTCTGGCGTCCGCCACTTTACCGAATTTCTGCGGGCTCGCCATGCCCATGCTTATCATCATTGCATATTCTTGTTGTGAGGTCTTGATTCCACTTAATTTATATATTCTATTCTAACTGCTCTTATAGGAGTGGAATACGGGTAAGGCCCATTGGAGGACGCCGGGCTCAGTACACTAGTTGAATGTATATAACAATAATATTAAAAAATTCTTTTCATGATTCAATTTAAATTCAAATTTTTTAATCCCAACGTCAGCAAGTCGAAGGTCGAGCAACATTTCATTTATAATGGGTAATCTCAGGGTCAACCCAGCAACTCATGCTATTCATGAAGTTCTCAATTTCTCTGGTAAGATTTCAAAGATGTTTTCAAGTTGAAGCCGGGGAGCTATAGGACTGCTAGAAATGATTTACATGTGGACAGCCATAACGACGACAAACTGCAGAATAGAAAGCATCCATTTGCTTCAAACACACAAAAATACCCATCAAATCCTTTCATTTCCACACCAACTTTCTACACATAATTTATAGACACTCACACGGCCAGTCCCTAAAAGTCAGCCACACACGCCAAGTCTAATCCCGATGTCAATCCTAAATGCTTCAGAGGGCACACCACTCATCAAACACCTGAGGATCTCTAGTAGTAAAAGCATAAATCGGCAAGTCATCTAAAGGATCTTTGATGACATAGAGCCGGAATACATGGTTCCGGGTGGAAATGGAACTATAACTACGACCTTGAAAATCGAAAGGGTGATTGGTTTTCTTTCAAATGAACTAAACGCCGGCTTTATTGAGAGATCAGGCCGTGAATTTCATCATACAATAGTCAAATGAATGCAGCAACTATAAGGCCAAGTGGTGAAGTTAACCTCGACTTGTAATTGACAATTGGACTTCACAAAATATGTGAATTGATGTCAAACTTTTGTCATTGTAATAATAATTAAGTAGAGCATTTGGGACACCTTCAAGGTTTTCCCTATTGGTTGCCCCTGTTGACTCAGGAAAATAGGGAAATGTGACAAAAGCAATATATTTTAGTTATTACAAAACTTAAATGCTGGGTGACATAGGTTCTCCAGCATTATTGCAAAATGTTGAGCCATTTTGATCACTTATCATTACAATTATTTGGCACGAAAAGCCTCATAACCTTAAACTGTTTCATAAACATTAACATTTGCAACCGGTATTTATAGGAACAATGTTGGGTTGGGAGATTTTAATGCACAGGTGCAACTCAGTTTCACGGCCTGTAAAAATTTGCGGCTACGAATTTGTCAGTGAAATCCAATCGAATATGATACAACTGACGTGTTCAACTTGCTCCCTCATCCACATAAAAGCAGCCCGAAAATCTCCAGTTCTCACTCATCAGTTATCTCTTGGGAGCTAAACAATCTATTCTTCCCACTTTTGAAATCTGAACATGGCGCTCAGTCGTACTTGGTACGTGGTTGTTCTGGCGGTGGCCCTGATCAAAAGTAAGATCATTGTTGTTTTTAGTAATTACGATCGGAAAAGAGAGAAATAATGGGATGATGTGCGATTATTTCACCACATCTAATTGTTGTCGTCTTGTTTTTTTCAGGAGGAGCTCTGGGAAGCATTGATGGAGCTGATGAGAGAATAGTCAATGGAACCGTGGTTCCACTCGGAGATGCACCGTTCCAAGTCTCATTCCAACATTCTGGGAATCATTTGTGTGGTGGATCTATTATTGATCCCAATTTTATCGTTACTGCTGCTCACTGTTGCCGTCCAGTATCATCAAAAAAGTTGAAAATAGCTGCTGGATTGAATCAGCTCAGTAATCCAGAAGATGGTTACCAGGAAGTCGACGTTGCTGGCTTAATCATCCACCCTGATTATGACTATGACCCAGATAACCTCAACGCCGACATTTGCATTCTGCAGTTGAAGGAATCGTTGATTCTGTCTTCTGAGAATCGAACGGCCATGATCAAGCTTCCTCCACCAGGATACACAGCCTCCGGAATGGCCAACGTCACGGGCTGGGGAGAGAGTCAAAGGCCTCGAACGGATGCTCTGATGCGGGCCACAGTTACCATCGTTCCCGACAATATTTGGTAAGAACAGTAAGAAGCATAAATTGGAGAATAGGCATGTTGCTTTAATGTTTACTTGAATATCCCAGGTATTGTTCTAATGAAAACCTTTGCTATTTCAGTCGTCAGAAGTATCCAACAGTATTTGTGGATGAGATGATCTGTGCCGGAGAAGACAACAAGGGGACCTGCTACGGAGATTCTGGCGGACCTTTGGTTGATTCCAAGGGATACCTAGTGGGGATCGCAAGCTTCGGGCCGGCTGAATGTGTAGTGGTTGGCTACCCGGGTGGATACACGGAGGTATCGTATTTCACCCAATGGATCACGGCCACCCTCGCTAAGACCCGTGAGTAAAAGGCACACGAATTCTCGCTGACACACTTCACTATAACGAAGTATCAAATCCTTTGAGCTTTGTTTCACATTTCAATGCAATTATCACCACGTCATAATTCGTTCTATCCGGTCCTCTACACTTTTTTCTTTTTTATCATATAAGCCAACAAAAACATTAATGCTATAGTATAAAAAATTGGCACCATTCAATAAGTTCCTTTCCAATAAATTCAGTCAAAATATTTCTGCAAAAATTCTAAAAAAAAACATCCCGACTCTGATTGCATAACCAACACTAGTTTCGAGCAAACTGGAAAATGAGATAGCTGGCTCTGCAAAATAGTCATTAAAATGCAATGTCTTGAAGTTCCCCATCCAGGCTTATCGCTGCTGGTCATACTGGAAACTGCGAATAATTTAAACATGAGAAGTTTCCGTTCTTAATGACAAAAGGGACATCAGAGTTCGACGTCCGGTTCAGAGCTGAGGACAATTTTCTGGCTACTTCACATTCTGATTCCACTGCTAAAGAGTTGGACGTACAAACTGCACAGCCTTCTGACGCTACAACAACAGTCATATTGTATCTGTTATTTCACATTTTCATGCATTGATTTCTGACGCCGACATGATCGTTCATAATTTTCATTACAAGTGTCGGCAGTTGCGTACAGCAAACACAAAAGAGAGCGACGAGATTTTGGGGGAAATGTTCCCGGTAACATTTCCAGTCATTTGATCGCACATTGTCTGATTCTCTTTGATTACTCTGAATCGCTACATGACTTTCGGTCGTTTCCCACAGACTCCCCTATGCATTTCTGAGACACGTTGTTGGCAGACAACGTGTCCGCAGGCTTCTCACAATTACATTTCCATCATCTTGTACCTCCAAATCTCATGCGGAAGAGTGATTTATTAACCATTACGAATCTATTCAAAATGCCAATTAATCATCTGAATGCGATGTGACCCTGTTCATGAAAATGGCACAAAAATGTTATCGGGTGATTTGATTCGTTTTCCCACGGGCTGCTGATGCGCATCTCAAAAGTTTTACGACGAGCAACAATAAAAGTTCACATTGTGACAAATATTGTCCCTCGATAGCATAACGGAACGCGGTCAATGTATTTTGTTTTTCTTTCTCTTTTCAAACTATTGTATTACTCCGATCTGGAGTTGAAATGGGTAAGGCCCGTTGAATAAATAATAATAATAATTGTGACAAATATTGAATTGTTCATGTAAAGGACAGTTGACTTGTGAAGGATTATAAATTGGAACAACGACGAACGTTCTGTTGTAGAAATAACCATGAATTCTGAATAGTAAATACGCTCATAAACTAAAAGGACATTGGACGAGAATTGACTTGCGGACACAAGGACTTGGTGGACACATATCTGAACTCGCTCTACAAAAAGGCAGCCTGTTTGAGTTTCGTTGAAAAAGTATTTGTGTCGGGAGCTTATAAAAATGGGACTAGGGAAAACAACTCAAGGGTTACATTCGGAATCAAGGGATACGAACATAACTGTCGAATATTGTAGAAAAATGAGCACCCGTTTTGTCCTGACTGTCGTTGTGACGAGTTTCATGCTACAAAGTAAGCACAAAAAGGTCCGGTTTTTTAAATGCTGAATCGCTTAAAATTACGTTGTTGTATATCTTGTAGCGGTGACGAAGGGACAGGAAGGTCGGATTTCGGAGGGCCAGATCCCTGCTCCAGGCAAATACCCGTCCATTGCCCGACTTATTTCTTCTGAATTCGGGGGGAATTCGAGCTTCTGCGTTTTGTCCATACTTAACCGCGACTGGCTGGTGGGTCCAGCAAGTTGCTTTGCAAGTTTAGATGGAGCGGCACCACCGGAATTCTTTACTGTAATTGTTGGAGATGAAATCATTAACGAAACAGAGCCTTACGAGCAAGAGCTAAAAGTTGAACGATATATAATTCATCACAGAATTGAAAACAAGAAGTAAGACTTTGTCAATAGTTTGATTTAAATGTGAAGCCAATGACTTGAAATTTCCTCTATAATACTTCATAGAATCGCTGGCAACTATCATCGGGGTGACGATATTGCGCTTGTGAAGGTAACACCTCAGATCAGGTTCAATAATCGAGTCACTGCTGCAAACCTCCCAACGTGCAAAGATTTCCAAACTGGTGAGTACTTGGATGACTTACTTGATCCACTCATAAAGAAATGGGCAGTGCATTCACATTTGTCTTGGGATTGCAGGAATCGTCGGCATGATAGCAGGGTATGGTGCCAGACAAGTTGGCAATGTAAAAAGAAATAATCACAGGCTGATGGAGATCTCGAGTAAAATCATCCCACTAGACGAATGCAGCCGAAGATTAAATGAACGACTGGACAACCGTCTTTTCTGTGTGGAGTCCATCAATAACATGTCCACATGCTTTGGTGATCAGGGGGCTCCGTTCTATGAGGTCAAGAGCGATGCTCACATGGTCCTCGTAGGCTTCTTGAGTAATTGGCATAAGTTACCAGGACAAGGCGATATATGTGGCGTTAATGCAAAAATATCAATGTTCACGAGACTGTCATCCTATGTAGGATGGATTCATAGGCGGGTATCAGGCTGTGGCAATCATCCGTGGTGGAATGAAACGGAATTCCATCCACCGAGTGGAAGATAGTCGAGAACTACGACTGCCGTAAACAGGCAGTACCTTCTATTACAATGACCTAGCCTCCTTGCTTTACTGAGAAGGCCGGCTGATGAATTCAATTTCGAGTAAACGAACGAATATTGTTACGAAAAGACCGAGTGATCATGTCAACATTGACATGTGATTGCGGTTTTGAGTGTATAACACACTTAAATTTGTGTGAAAAGTGATTCATTGAAATAAAATAATCGATTACCTGGGACCTAAAAAATAGTCGGTGGAGCCGTGGCTCCATCAGAGATGCACCGTTTCAATTCTCATTTCACGAATATGGAAGACATTTCTGTAGCGTGTTCCTGAGTCATGTTGTTGGCAGACAACATAGGTTATGGCATGCGTATCGTGTGCAGTTTAAGGCAATCCTTTGAACCCAACAATAAATTTAGACCGACATTGTTTTGTTTCAAATTTTTGCATCATTAGCCCCATATTTGTTCCATAGAATAGAATAGATTTTCTGCAGGCTTGCTCTCACTCAAAATTACATTTCCATCGTCTTATGCTCTTACCCAGGCCGCAAAACTAAGTCGGGAAATTGTTGGCCCGTTGCTTCGACCGTCGGTAGAATGTCCCCGACGGGGAAACGCTTCTCAAGCCTGCTGGCACGTCAGCGGCCCAACGCCGTCAGTGGATAGAGCTGTCAAGGGTGGAAGAAGCTTGCCCTGAGGCTCTCTTCGCCTTCGCGCCCTTACGCTTTGTGTGTTCAACCGCCATTTTACATTCTGAGCTGCCATGTTGTTAAGTGTGCACTGTGCCAGGTGTTCATTTAGGTGAATATCACTAATTAATATTTTAAAGTGTTCAAGTCATCGCAAATAGCAAGCGACCTAATCCCTGAGTTGATCGCACTGGTAAGGACATCAATAATTTTGAAATTTCTGCCTCAGCTTTACTAGCCCTTCTGTTGATTTCAATTTTAATTATAATAAGTCATCTTATATTTGTCCTCTTTAATGTAGACTTGAAATGGTTAGTCAGAAACTTGCTGAGGGTTATTCTCCAAGTAAACTGATGGTAGTTTCCACTCGGATTGGTGGAATTGTTTAAGTTTAAAACATTGTAGCTTGTATTTCTTCTTCTGCAACCTGCCTGGAACTAATGAAAATTTTAATGAAATTATGTGCAGCGGAATTCATTCTAATATTTAGACTGAATGTCTGTCTGTAATTTTAGTGCAAATTTATCAAGACCAAGGAGAAGGAAGCGGCTGAACACATTAATTGTTAGTTTGACAGTTCTGATGCTGAGGAAGTGACATCAAGAAGAAGCTATTTGCTGTCGAAAACCACAGACCTGCTTCAATTTGTATTTGAATGTCATGAACTTAAATAAAATAATTGCCTGTATTTCATGAGTCTAATTATTTCAATGTCATTTTCTACATAATGAAGTTAGTGACTTATGGGTCAAGAGGGCAGTTGTTGGGCCGATGTTTCCCCGACACCGCACATGGGCCGACGGCGCCCCGGAGCTCATCGCCGACTGTCGGCCGATTGTCA
>JAQIWI010002993.1:0-10962 GCA_034698825.1 Deuterosminthurus bicinctus | reverse complement strand
CAGCAACGGTTTGATCTGGCGCAGGTCACTTTCGGAAGAAACATAATGGAGTGGGCGCGTTCCACATCGGTCCATCTAGAGAGATATTTCTTGAGTCAACATGTCTTCGGGGATCTCGTACGAATTAATTCTCTGCTTCAACCGAGCTCGATCAACTTGATCAGTGAAGCCGAATAGGAGCTTCCGTCTATTACTATCCGCAAGAAACCGATTCTCCGCATTGAAACTGGCTAGAAATAGAAACATGAAAAGAAAAATTATGTGACGATTTCTTATTGTTATTTTTACTTGGTATAAGTCAGTCATTATGATTATTTACCTTCCATCGTGGAGACCACCAGTTGTACTTCAGGGAAGTTCCCACCGTCGGAAACTTGACACAGAAAATCCAGAAATATTCAAAGATCTTTTGCCCTTTTCTGCCCTTCAATCTCCTCAGACGTTTCCCACTAGTTTTACCTGCGGAAAGTTCCTACCGCCACTACTTGAGCGACAAATTCTACAAATATTCAGAGAAAAACTTTTGGCCTTCTCTGCACCGCAATCATCATCTGAGAGGTTTCACCTGGAGGCTCGCTAAGTAGACGTGTTTGAATCGTTTGGTTTGTTAAAGGGTGCATAGTTGCTCCATAGGCGATTGAGGGAAGGTATATACAAACATATACATATATGCGTGTGTATTCATGAAAAGAACTTGATGCTTATAATTATGATGAGAAGATCATTCAATGGTTAAAGTTAATCCAAGGCCGCCATTGCTCAGGTATTCAAGGTTACATATATATTAACGGGGATATGAACATATCTTAAGAATTTTATTTACAATCCGGATTAAAGTCAAAAAATAAATTTGCATTTATAAAAGTTTCAGCGTTGATAACTACATGTATGTGTGCTAATTCATCGAGAGTATTCCCCTAATATTCCTGTAATGATTATACAGTATGAAAAACTATAACATTCTGAGATTTTACATGATCATAACAAGACGTACTCAACACATTTCCAAGCACTAAATCGCAAAGCGCTGGCGATGGGATTCATTGGTGAGGATTCTTGCTGGTTGACGCAGTAGCTGGTACGGATGACATATTGGCTTGATTAGCTATCTGGTGCAAGCTGCCAATGTCAACAACAACATTGTCCATGCGATTTTGCACCACTTCTTCTTTTTCTGTTCCCTGTTCCTTGGATTGTGGAGGATCCTCATCCTCATCGGATGATTCATAACCAGCTCTGGGAACAGTGGACCGGTGGTTCCTTCCGCTGTGGACAAGGCCAAGTCCATGGCCGCCATGAGGCCATAGTTAAATGTCTCGACGATGGGCCACTCGTACTGTATTGGCTTATCTGGAAATCCGACAAAATACAGCTTAATGAAATTTACTGCCATGTGTGTGGTTGTATTATTTAGAAATGCAAAGAACTCTTACGTTTCTGTGAGTAATACTTTTTTGCTAGCTTCTCCTCCAGCGTCTTCGGTTTCCTTGCTTTTTTGGTGGCCTGCCCAGTAAAGATCGGGATCTTTTGTCGTAGAAATTGCTATTTTGAGATAACATTCCTCGCGAATGTGTCCGCGCTTAAGACATGCAAAGCATTGATTCTTGAGTTGGCGCAAAAGCTCGGCTTTTCCATCTTGACAAATTCGCAGAAGATTTCTCGACTGTTTCTTTACTAAGATGTTGAATCGCTCAAGAGTAGCCTCCTCTGTCCGTTCCGCTTCCATGTCTTCATTCGAGCTCAACTGCGCTGTTGGCTTTGCCTCTTCATCACTAGTGTAATCCGCACTATGTCCATTCGATGCACACAAATCTTGTTTTTGATTGAATAAATTGGGAAACTTATGCTGCAGAGTCTTCCGTCCTGCCTTATAATTACCTCCTCCACGCTGATGGAATTCTATGTCAGAGTCACTTTCGTCAGAAGTAACTTCATATCCTGTGCGGTCTGCGGGCAAAAATATATTACAGATTTTTTTTTATTAGATCAGATTTGAAACACGGCCACAGGTCAAATTCTTGCTACATTGCGTTTGTCCCCACGACAAATTCTTGATTTCCAACTCACCAGCTTTCTTTCGATTCCTCCTTTTTTTTCTATTTCCATTTGGCATATTACTCCAAGTTGCCAAACAATCTGCCGACAATTATTTTCAGCTCACTGAAACAGGGAATTTATTATTCAGTGGAAACTGCTGTTGACTGATCAGACGGGGTCAACTTCCTGTTTCATCACTACAAATATAGAGGAGTGAGTGATCAAGTTGAAGCCAGCTGATAAACACATGTGAATAAATGTGTGAATGCATGTGCGTATATGCATGTATATGTACGCACGTATTGCGCAAAGGCTCCAGTAGGCAACGGCTCCACTGCGCAAGCGCAATCGTTCGACGCAACCCACCAATCACCTTTAACAAAGGAAGCCATCACGTGAGAACAAAGGAACTCAGGCAGACCACGCCCAGCCGCCATCTTGGGATCATCAGTGCTCCAACAGCAGATTCAACAGGTCGCCGCTGTCACATGCCAAATTTGTGCCGACTTCAAATCCTCACATAATTTATCAGGTAAAGTGAATAATTATTAAATTTCATCATTAAAATCACAAATTAAATTAATTTGCGTCAATTAATAAGGGGGCGGAATGGCGAAGGTTGGTGGCATGGTCAATGATGAGGGTGACATGCATGATTATCTCAAAATTATTTTCCATTCTCCTCAATCCTTTCAATACTTTCAGCGCCTTAAAACTTCTTTCTAAATTCCAATTTAATATAGTTTACTGATGAAATTCAATTTCAGTCATTTTTTACATAATTATTTGTCCTCTGTAATTTCTCACAGTCCACTTTTGTCTTGAACTATAACCTGTCGGCTTTTGTCAACCTGGAGATCCGGCAGTAGTGAACTCGCCCAAGTGCACATTCACAAATATCATCAACTCTAACTCATCAGGTAAATCAACTATTCCTTTACTATTCTAAGCAAATTAATTTCAGTGAATTAATAAGGTCGTGGTATGGCGAAGGTGGCTGGCAGTTCAAATGATTTGAATGGCACATGCATTATTATCTCTAAGTCAAGCAGTCTCTGAACTCTTGTGATTAATTGCAATAGTTTCACAATTGCTTCCAAAATTCAATGAACTTGAAAGTTTTTTGTCTTTCTCGTAAACTATAGATACCGGCGCTCATAGTAAACTAGGCAAAGCACCGGAGCGGACTTACCATATCAAGGTCTGAGGTACAAGGTAAAGCACAGTGTGATATCTTCGACCATTAGTACTATCATTTCCATTGTGTCCTCATAGCTAAATTGTTTCCTCGCCATTCATATTTAATTTCCACCTCAATTCAAACTTCAGCCACATGCAGTGTTTATAATGTCCCTGTTTCACTACTGATTTCTTGCTTTTCAAGGTTTTCATGGCAAAGTCATATACGTTCATGACTCATTGACTAATTAGCTCCTTGCAATTAATCATGTTTAAGTCATTCACTACAACGTTCTATGTCTTGTAGGTTTTCAGTCACGTCCGCTAGTGACTTAATTCTACTTTGCTCCCTACCACCGCCATGGATACAGATTTACCAGTGAACTCAGATGGCAATTCTACAAAGGATTTACAATTGCAAAGGAATTTCGCAGACATTCCTAGCTCTAATTATCCTACCAGTGGTAATCCCAACACTGAGCAGCAGATTCCAGGTCAAATACCGGGAGTGCAACAATGAATGGTGCAATGCTCCAACTACCTTACCAATGGTTATCCCAACACTCAGCAGCAGATTCCAGGTCAAATGCCGGGAGGGCAACAACCCATGGTTCAAGGTTCGCATTACCCTAGCAATTTTAATGGAAACACTCAGCAGTACATTCCACATTACATGCCGGGAGTGCAACAATCCATGGGCCAAGGCTTTAATCAGTGGAATGCTGGAATCCCACAAATGCCAGCGTAAAATGCCCAACTGTTTTACAACTACGGCCACCACCATTCCCAGGCAAGTTAACTTACATCACTTTATTTCCCACTTGCAAGTTATTCAGCCAACACTGTGTTTTGAAATCATTCTTCATTGCAGCGTCCTGCAGTGGCATTATCATATCAACCAAATCCGCCACAGTCAACTTCAACTGGAAATTTGCTGGACATATCCGATTCTTTGTCCTCCAGTTTTAGCAATAGCTTCAACAATTCCAAAGACGAAGACATGGAGGATAAATTAGTGGATTTGATTCTGATAAGTGACAGAGTGAAAGCTGCTATTTTGCAAATTGCCGAGGATGCGCCGCCTCCATCCACCTCAGCAGTCGTCGATCCTGCTCCGGTTCTAAACCCAATGGTAAAATTATTTATAATTACATGGCAACTCCGTTATTGCATTCAACTTTCTGCGCAGACAACTTTTATGGTGGTAAAACCGGTGGGAGAAGAGCCTTACGAATGGAAACTCCCCCAGGATGAATTCAAAACATTGAAGAAAATACAAAATAAAACAACCATGATGAAGGCCATTTTCAAGAAGCTCGATTCCATCAAGGAACTCCGCAATATGACTCTAACTGGCGGCTGTCGAAAGTAAATTTTGCCAATTTTTAAATCACTATTTCAATGTCCTACGATGAACTTTTACAAATTCCTTTCAATTTAGTAATGCCAACTACTCAAAACTACCCATGAGAACACTCGACATCGTCACGGGTAAAACTAGTTTTCTTTCATTCATTTTGTATGTTTTCTGCACAATTTCCCGTCTTTCCAGCATCACTCATTAAGGACCTGTGGGTCTACCGCCACAAGTACCAGAACAAACCTAGGAAGTACCACAAACGTCTGGAGGAATTTTGTGCAGAAATACGAAAGCTCATCACCTCCACTTTGCAGTGGTAGAAAGACTTCCATGACGTTGAAGGGGAGCGTATCACACCTCCATGGCATGGGTTCATCCCTCAGGTTTCCATTTTTTCTTCATATATATATATATATATTTCCAATCTGTAATGATCCATTCCATGTCAACTTTCATGAAATCATTTTGTTTCAACAGTGCAGGGAAAAAGACAGGAGCGCTCGTGTACTCCTCCTCTTTCTACTCATAATGATCCTCATGATGAGTCCCCCTGCAAAGCGCAAGCTTACACATTCGAAGCATAACACAGAGGATGATGAAGTTTCAAGCACGTCCGATGATGCTTCAGCTTTAATAGACTCAGATGACAACAGCAACCACCAACCTCCATCGAAGTCGTCTACACCAAAAAATGATAATTTATTTACCGATTTAGGTCAAGGCGTCTTTACTGTATCCTCATGTACTCATTGTTGTCTCCTCTCAATTTCCCATGACAATGTCAAAGGCTCTCTGTAGGATTTCGTCTACACTCCTCGTTCTAAACATCCCCAGGATGTCAAACGAGCCATGAAGAATTCAGGTACTTCCATTCTTTCGGTTCCCTTTGAATTTGTATCCTTTGTATTCCAGTTAATCCTATCACCGTCCACAATTTTTTTTTACTATAGCACAACTTTACAAGCAACACAGCGAGACAGTTAACGTGCCACATGGCTACGGGTTGAGCGCCAAAACCAAGTCTGTCCCCAAGAAATCTAAACAGCAACCTGGAACCTCCGGCTCAAAACATCCCCAAAGTAAAGGTAATATTCGCATTGAATTAGCTATCATCTACAGGTGTAATCTCACACACAGTCCACTTTTTTAATGCAACTTTATCATTCTAGGGAGCCGTCCTCCACAGATCCGGATTCAAGATAAGCCCCGCACGTGCGATGCTCAAAAACAAATGGTACAAGACCCACAATTCGAAAAACATGGTCAGTTTATTATTATTTCGTTTCCATGAAAACAAGCTCATGCATGTCTACACTTTCTGTAATCCATTTCTCGTTCTTCAAGGTGAAATACTGTTCTCTGGTCCTGTACCCAAGTCCAACCCGCAAAATGATGTCCTCGAGATCTCGCGCTCTACCAATCACCATCAGGACGATGCGGCTGACAAGATTCACTACAGTGATTCAGACCTGGAATCGTACCACAACTCTCAGCAAGAATCTGCTCCAGCAGGTAATCATTATAACAACGAGTTAAGATACGCATTGACTTAATAACTCCCATCACTCTATTAACTAGAACTTATTCCCATACATTTCTTAGGTCTCGACGGCGAGGCCTCTCAAGATCAAACTAAGGATTCCACCGCCTTTGGAGAAGTTACAAAGCACTCAGGTAATTCCTACATCAATTTATTACCTTTTTACAGTCTTGCTCGTGTTCCAACATGTTTCGGAATCCAATACATATAATGGCATCGACTTTTTTTTACTTAAATTACAGGGTCACATTCTGATGAAGAACAGGAAAGTATCAGCAGTAGCCCATCTCACGACACGCAAACTTTCCAAGAAATTCGTCGAAAGAATCAAAATTTCAAAAACACCGATGATGTACCACGTGCGTCCAACTGTCCACTGCCGAGTCCGCCAGGTAACTTAGTTCATTCATTACATCTTCGTGCAAATATTCAATCATCAGTTTTATTAATATCGTACATTGCACCACGCAGGACCAACATCTCAAGGACAGGATCCCACACCCATTTCTTCAGCAGTCCCTAGGAATCCACGCCAATTCCTTGAACAACAATCAAAGGAAATTCCCCAGTCCACAACCGTGCTGGGAGTCCCTACGGATCCACAAGTGCTCCTTCACCAACAACCAATCGACTCAGGTACAAATCACTAAAATTCCATACAATTTCACCTTTGTATATTAATGCTTCAACCACAACTCACGTTTTATTAATTTATTTCCCAATCTTCTTTTTTTCAACAGACGACTGTCCAAGGCGTAATAAGAAGACCAAAGGGAACAACTCTAATCCAAAGGCAGCCCAGCACGTCATCCCTCCTCGTCGAGTACAAACTAGACGCTCTGCGGCCACCAAGCCATCAGCATAACGCCGGAGGCCTCCAGGGCGACTTTCCCATCTGCCCAATCAAATCTCAACGTCCCTCATCATCCCTTTGGAGCTCTCAGCGAGAAGAGTTGCCCTTGAAACTAGCTCCCATCACCAGCTAGTCAAAAATATCCGAAATTAAATTTAAGAATATATATTTTTCTATTGTTATAAATATATTTTAAATACAAATAAATCTGTACTATCTCGAGGTATATAGTACCTCTGCAAAGAATCCCTGTACAAACTAAAATTATTCCGCATATCCCAACGCCTACCAATAAAGTACCAACACATGCCTTTGAAAAGTATTCTTTCAAGTACTTTCAATTCGCACTCCAAACAACAAATTTGCACTCAAAAGTACCTCTGACATCCTTTTCAAAAGTACTCAAAAGTATTATTTCATATCGCACAAAAATGGCATCCAAAATAGTGCGAATCGAATTGCATTTTTTTGATGCGATCGCACTTCCAATTTAATCCTTTGATCCGCGCGCCCGGGTTATGCGCATTATAAACGTCATATTCGTGTTCAGAACACAATGTAGAGTTAAATTATGGGTCAGACGACCCCAATGACCCAAAATTGTCGAAAAACCCGACAATTTTAACATTTCACTCCGAATTCGGAGCACCTGCTGTCAGATATCCGGATTATTGCATAGCCAGTGTCACTTTCAATTTAAATAGCTATCTAACGGTAAACGGAGCTGAATAATAAGTTACACGGTCATGAGGGGCTGAAATGAAGAAAAATGCGGTAATTTTTATGTTACCCGGGTTTTGCATTTGGCTTGATTCTTAAACACAAAACACACCTGGCTAGTGCCAGTTTCATGCTAAGATTGAAACTTGGAGCTGAATGATGGGTTAAATGGTCATATTGGGGCTGAAATGATCAAAACCCCGGTAATTTTGACATTTGACCCGGGTTTTGAAGTTTTCCCGATCCTGAATCTAAAAATACACATAGCTACTGCCAATGTAATGCTAAGAGTGCTTTTTGGAGCAGAATGATGGGTTACTCGTAGGGCTCGGAAAATACTGATGCAGCATCCGTATTTCAGTGATACTGATACAAATACTGATGCGATGCGAGCAGTTTCAGCATCCGGGTGCGAAGAAGAATACGATGCAAAGCCCTTTATTTCGCATCATAAAGGATGCGGATGCTGAAAAAATCCGGATGCGTTCTATTACGTATCATACGTATCCGAAAATTATTATAAAAAATTTTCATGCATAAAAAATAGAGATGGTTACAGCAGAAGGGTCAATTCCTGACTAAAGTTACAAACGGCATTACGCATTGATGGTTCCCAAGAATACCCATTATCATAATTGGGCCTTTACATAACATTGTAATATTAGTCTTATTGCTAACAATCACAAGTCTTATCATTAGTCTTACTCACGCATCTAGTCTTACTATAGGGGGCCACACAAGCACAAGTCAACCTGCAAGAATAAAAACCTAAATTTCTTGTAAATCTGAGAGTTCAGGGAATGTGCCTGAGCATTCAAAAGGAAACATTAAAAGGGAACCCCAAAACTTCGAAAACCAGCCAACAAAATTTCAGAATTTTTTAAAAAATGTTGATTCCCTCTTGAGGACACCTTTAAAATTCTCAGGCACATTCCATTCCTTGAACTCTCAGCTTTCAAATGGTATGCCCCATATGTCTCTACGATCATTATTTTGGAAGATGCAGGCGCCCAAAGTTTTCAAAACGTCCGAAAAGCGCCCGTAAAACACATGTTAAAATAGTCATTTTTTGTGCGATTTTTGAATATCTCAGCCATTTTTGTGGAACGATTTTCAACAGTAGTACACCACAAAATGTCCCAAAGACTCTAGTTTCAGAATTATTAACCATCATGCCTACTGTATGAAAACATCAAAAGTTATTCAAGTTTGAAAGTGTAAACCTATCTCTGAGCCGTCCTGTACTATGCGCTCAGCAGAAATTCAAGAATATTTTTGAGCCCAGTATGCCAATGCTTTTGACAATGCTGTATACCCATCAGTCTGAACGTATTTGTTACGGACTTAAGGTGGCGGTTGGTAGCGATAGAAAAGGGGCATTAAAAATTGGAGAGTTAATACAGTTGTTTTGAGAAATTAATTTATAATTGGTACTGAATCAAGTTGTTTGAGCAACCAATTTCCAGTGGTATGACCGCTGAGTATGACAAGTATTTGGGTCCATTGAACGACAGGCTTGAATACGTCAATGAACGAAATTAAATTAAAAGGCATACTTGTTTTTCAAAATCACGGCTGACTTCTTTCACAGTTATATAGCCGTAAGTACTCAAATCGAATCCATCAAAATTTCAAGATTCTGTGTTACAACAGCGTTTATCTGACCTCAGTTGGTCATTAAAATCAAGAATATTCGATCAATTCCATTCTAACTCATTTGCTGTACTTTCAGCTGTTCTCAGCGCGTATAAACTCAAGTTAACTTAAAATGCATTTATAAGAAATTTTTACTCCTTGTCAATGGATGCGGGATGCGATGCGATGCGCATGCAGACAACAACAGTTGGATGGATGCAAAGCCACTGCATCGTATCAGTCACTGATGCGAATGCGATGCAAGAGTTGAAATTTTGCATCCGCATTATGGTATCGAATCTATGATGCGATACACGCCTATGTTTCAGTATTTCCGAGCCCTAGTTACTCGACCGTATTAAACTCAAAACGTCAAAAAACCTGTCAGTTTTGGCATTAACCCCGAATTTCGGGGTTGTTCCAACCCGAAATCCGAAATGGCAATTATACCATGCCATCCGTCTATATCTTAGCTTTCGAGTAATGTACTAAACATTAAAATCGGCCCAGGGGTTTAGGAGGAGATAGCCCGAGACTTAGTTTTAGCAACCAACGTTTATATATGTAGATGATCTGAACAAGATTCGTCAACCGACACATGCCAGTTATGAACAAGCTCATATCCCAGGTCATTTGTTACCGTTATGTCGAGTACTTTTCGCCTACTTCTTGTACAGGTTATTCCTTCGAACCTCACATCAGAAGACTTAAACAATGTGATTATTTCCAATGTTATTTTTACAACGGAGGAAACTCGAATCCTTAAATCCAACAGCTTCACATCACTCAAGTCCCTTCAAGACACAGCCCAAGCAGAACTCTTGGTTTTGCAATCCTCGTCAAATAGAAGGGCAACATTATGTAAATGCTTATCAGACATCCAGGCAAAGTGCAAATTTCTCCAGCCGCAGGAGGACGGATGTTTTCTCACAGCATACGACCAGTTGAGTGAAAATTTGGTCGGTGTCGACCGAAGTAATATCCACCCAATATGCATTTGGGGAATGTTTCTAAAAAAAGTGAAGAGTCAGAACTGGCAAGTTTTAAAATATTGTCTTTTTAGTCGTGAGAAAGAAATTGCATGGAAATTCAAGCACGGAGCTCTGTGCACACCTCAACTAGCTTCCCAAATGGGACTACAAAGCAATATGGAATGTTTTTTCCGTCCAGCGCTGAAACAAACATGGATATGTGGGATCTAGTTGAAAACATTTGTACAACAGCAGATTCAACTGGCAGATAATCTTGGCATAGAGATTATAGATTTAAAGGATTTTGTAAAACGGCACAGAAGTTTCTTCACCACATTCCCCACGCTGCCTACACTGTTATTTTCTAGTACATTAACTACAGCATGATGACTTTTAAGTTAGAGTTCAAAGCCTGCCACAGATTCAAACAAAATGTATTTGAAGTACTTTGTACCAACTTCAAGATAAGCTGCAATGATGAATTTTCTGTAAGCAGGTTCAAAACTTACTGGGCTCCACTTAGTTTCACTTATCTAATACGCGGATACGATACAGCATCGATATCCGAGTCCTCAGCAGCTGCTAGTAGTCAGGGGCGTAGCGCGCAGTTTTCAAAGGAGGAGGCTAACCGCCATTTTGTTTTGCGCATGCACAAAAAGCCGCCATT
>JAQIWI010002992.1:0-10963 GCA_034698825.1 Deuterosminthurus bicinctus | reverse complement strand
TATGACGCTGTTTGTACAGAACCGTGAGGATGTCAGGTTATTGGCACGTTTTTTCGCAAATATTTTCCATTTTTTATGTCATGATTTGCGAATAAAATTGTATGTCGTAAAAACATGCTTAAAAAATGCAATGGCATTCCATTCAGTTTCCCAAGAATCAAATATATTTGCCATAATTTCTGCTTCGAGTCATTCGTAGTTTATCTGTGCTGCTTTCTAATCCCATCACGTAAGTTAACTTCAAACTTAACCAAAAACTGAAATTCAACTTTTCTGAAATGCTTTTCAACTTGGTTTGAAATTTGAAATTTTCGTGTGATCCCCTTTGGTCACTCAAAATTTCCCATGTTAAACTCCATAAAGAAACACTTCGTTTTGATTTTCAATGTGGCTTTTTTCTCGACAGAATGATACCCTTGACAAAGTTGGCCACTCTTTGGATCACCTTAACACTGCTCGTTCTGATTGGCTCACAAGCTTTTGATTATGAGGATTATTATCCTGAAGAAGACTACGAGTTGAGGGATTTAGGGAACGGGGGACCCGCGCGCTGTCCTCCAGGTCAAACCCATGATTCAAGCGGCAACTGCGTTCCAGAGGCCGACTGGCAATGACAACTGGATAGTTATTGTTATTATCATGTCAATAACCCTATTAAACATTTGAAAATATTCAAATTTATTGTGTACACGGCAAAAATGATTAAATGTATTTGTCATTATGTGCACTTGCCGTCTTGCCATTGCATGACTGTTCTTTACACACAGACTATTGAAACCTGTTCATGCCTTGCGGCTGAATGATTCTAGCAACAATTACAGCGAAAAAGGTAGGATGACTAAACCAACTTAATGGGGTTTGTAACTTTATTGAAGACAACGAAATGTTTGTTTTTATTAGATGCAAAGTACTAGCTCTGGGCAGAAGCCAGTGGATTGAATCCTGCAGAGAATTTTCAAGCTAGTTGCAAGTCTGCGGCCTACCAAGTGCTGAGTGCATCAAACTTTAAACTATAAATATAAAATAATGAATGAGACAGAACTCAGAAATAGTCTCACATTGAGCAACTACCCAAATTCAGTGAGTGCGTAAGGATTTGACCCAAGGCTAACTCATAGGTGACTCGGATAGGAAGGCCGGTTGAATGAGTGGTCCATGTTGAATGCCATTCCATGCCAGATGACAGGGCCCACTCACATGGTAGGGTGGTGGTGAAAGAGTCACTGCCTTTCGGACCTTCAAAATGAATCAGAGATGCGTTACTCTTACTTATGAGTGTAAGTAAGAGGGTATGAGTAAGTAAAGGTAAGAGGGTAAAGGGTAACTGTAGTAATCCAGGGAATATTCATATCCTAAAAACATGTCTATACACCTTGATCCCTTTCCCAGCTAGCAAATGCCCATCAGAATTAAGACAGTTTGAGTTCCTGAGAGATCTTGCTCGGTCTCAGTATGAGCTCAGCATTCTTGACGAAGAACTCAGACTGCAATCGTAATTTCATGTGGATATCCACCCATACGGCTCCTACAAGGATCATGACATTGATCACTTCATAATGACATTCTGAAGTACAGGAGTGCCATCTTCCATATCATCTTGACATGATTCTTATCGGCGGTAGAAATGTAGATTTGAAGAGAAAACATAATTCCTAATAAAATTTCAATGGAAATTGTTTTTATTTCTTGAAGGAATTACACATTAATAGAGCGATCCATAAGCAGAAAAAAGAAGGAGCCATTTCAGACCTATGATCGCTATATTCAGTAATTTCTCCGTATTTTGTACCCCTAAATCTGCTTTTATTGAGAGCAGAAAAGGCAGAAAAAGCAGAATCCGAATTTAAAAGCAGAATCAAAAAATTATCGGCAAAATTAAAGAATTTTGGGAAAATTTTACCAAAAAAATCAATTTTTCATGAACTTTAATATTAATTTTATTTTTTTTCAAAAAAATATGATTTTCTCGCCATTTCAATGCCTGACTACTACTATTTGGAGTCTAATCGGATAGTTTCTCATTGAGCCTCAGAAGTTGGAATAAAAATTTTATTGTAGAACGGTCACTAGTAGTCATAATGTAGAGCACAAGAAAGATCACAAGAAAGGTCACTAGTAGTCAACTCTCATTTTTCAAGTGCTTAAATTGTGCCATTGAGTGAAGGTTTTAGCGACTTATTGCATTACTGCTATAAAAAATTTTACTTCTGCAAAGATTTTTTCAAAAAAATGAATCAACAAGTCTGAAAAAGCAATTCTGCTTTCGATCAGAATCAAAATACCTTAAAGCAGAAAAAGCAGAATTTCAACTCCGAAAAAGCAGAATTTGGATCGCCTTACACATTAATAATCACAATGTACATACATATATATTGATAATCTGTATTCCTAAAGAGTACCCAGAGGTAAACATATTCCTTGAACTTCTCTACCTCCTGTCCATCATATTCGAATTTGTATTTACAGCTTGACCTTAGGCCATTCTTGGAGAAGACCACTATTTTCGTTTTGCTCACGTTGAATTCTAACTTATTTAGTTGGCAGCACTTTAGAAGCACATCCAGTTTCCTTTGCATATCCCCCTCAGAGTACCCCAAAATTGCTGTTTCGTCAGCGTACTGCAAGATCAGCAGGTCCCTTTTTTCGGTGATGCTGACACCAGTGAGCCCTTGGGCTCTGAAGTAGTCTTCCATGTCCGTGGCAAAGAGAGAGAAGAGAAGAGGGCTTAGAATTTCCCCCTGCAAGACTCCCATGACTTCCGCTCTGTCAGAATGGCCTTCCTGGGTTTACAGGAACATTCAAGGCCGCAGCTGACAGAGCCTTAATAAAATCTCTCGCAGCGATGGGACCACTGACGGAACTACTACGAAGAGCTCGATGCAAGAACTGGGAAAGACGAACCATCGAATCAAGTTTTGAAGGAAGAATAAATTGAACATGGATTATTTGTTTGAATTTAACGAGATTTAGACAGTGGATGAAATTTCGAATTCACGATTATGGCTGTATACGGATCATATAACGTCACAAATATAATTCTGCTAAAATATAACATACTCACCACAAGCTAAAACATGGCCGCATTGTCTAATGGGCGAAGTCCTGGCATGATGGGACGTAGTCTTGCTGTGAGCACAATGAAAAAACTCAGACCAAAATTTCTACACATTTTTCAAGTATTCTTGAGGTCGTGCCGCATAAATTCGCTTGGTTTTATGTGGCTTTAGAAGAGACTTCAAAATCACACATTTTGGCCACCGAGCTGGAGGTCACACGAAAGTTATATCATCATGAAAGGTCCGACCTGGAAGAGGGCCTTTTGCAACTCCCAATTGCAGATGTCAACTCAGTGATCGGCAATAAATTGGAAACCGAAAGTGGGTAACAATTACTCAGCAAAAACTCAAAGAAAACATACTGGGACGTGAGTCACGTCATCCTATTGCGTCGTAGACTTCGGCCTGTGCCGTGTAATGACTCATGCTCGAGGTAACAAGGAAATGGGGAGGACTGCGAGGTGACGTAATCCTATTGCGTCGTAGACTTCAGCCTGTGCCGTGTGATGACTCATGCTCGAGGTAGCAAGGAAATGGGGAGGACTGGGACTCGACGTCGTAGGGGAACGGCAGGGAGCCGGATTACGTCATCCTATTGCGTCGTTCACCTCCTCACAGAATCACGCACTTCCGAAAAATCATTTCTCTTAGCCGTGGCTTCCACGCTCGACGCTGTCGGGATATATGATTTCCTAAAGAGATAGTACTTCAAAAAGTTTCTTGATTTTCTGAAAATTTTGGTTTTATTTATCAGAAGTAAACAAAAACGGAAGCTTTTGACCGAAACCACCATGGAAACTTAAAAATTTATTTAATTTACACAAGATTTGCTCGAAAAATTGTAAAATTCGATGCATGTTTGGGTACGTATTTTCAATATTTTCGGTCCATATTTACATAGCAAATTTTGAAATTTTCGGGTACATACATATCCGTGCTCTGGTCATCACAAAGGGCTACATGTAGAAAAAAGTTTAAAACCAATTTGTAATGCTACGTGTATTGAATGCATTTTCCACTAGAAATATTTCATAGATCGCCTGAGGACGCAAACTGGCAAATGACCATTCAAGTGTCAAGTTAAAGGCTGTGAAATGGTGTTCCAAAGGGGTAAACTCTGAAAGCAGTATAAGGGGAGTTGAGAATACGCCAATTTTGCTGAATTTTAACAAGTGTTCTTATGGAAAGTAGGTCAAATAAAAGTGTGAAGCTTAGGGGGTCGGCTTGAGTGGGTGGTAAAAAAGTTGGTGGTGTAGGATTACGGAACAAAGCATAGGTTTATATGGAGTGGGCATAGTTGTCATCATGGTGAATTAATGTCATCAAAGTGCATTGTTGTCATTAAAGTGCATTGTAAAAAATGTATACAATACTAATGATGTAATTGCGTTCATATAGACTGTATTAGCAACAATGGGTAATGTGGGAGAACGCACAAAAGTACGAGTTTGAGTAGGAAAGCATTGTTTTAAACACATCAACAGTCCGCATGAATTTCAAGTGAATGCATGATGATGGGGGTAACCTACAAAGGATTTTTTCATCAATGCATTAATGCTCTTTGGCTTAATTAATTGTTAATGTAGCATTAATAATGCAAGGTAAGCAATAAGTTTCAGGCTTTATCAAGTCTTTAGCAAAAATCATAATGGTTTTGTCGGATAAGAAAAATATCTAAAATGTTTTGTTTTCTTGTATGCAATGCGTCAATCGCACGAAAATTTGGGTCATTGCAAAGAAAGAAAACTATTGTGTATGGGATTACTCTAAAGTGACGGATACAATTGTAAACTTTTCCAAAACGCAAGAGAGTAAGTTGTTGGTACTAATGATGAATAATGGAAACTTAATGTAAAATTTGTCATTTAAGGATGCTTCAAGCTCTGTGGAGATGGAACAACAACAACAATGGAACCAACGTCTACAACTGATGGGTCAAGCACATCAACTAGAGGGTCAAGCACAACTACAGAATTAAGCACATCAACTGAGGGGTTTAATGTCAGCACAACCTTTGAACGATTTAACGTCAGAACGACAACATTGACTCCTAAAGTTGAGGCGGGGTTGTCATGTTGGATTCGAGCTGTACTTTTTTATTGTGATCCTGAACTTGTTTAGGATTTACTCGGTAATATTGTTGCTGTTGTTGGTGATGATGCAAAATTCACGAAAATTTAGGAGATCAATTCGCAGACAATCATGGCATTCATAAGTTTTTGGAGGATAATCTCCTTCATATGTCTGTTGTCAACTAGAGACCATCAACCGCCAAGAGCTCGTTACAATGCCTTCAACCGTATGTCAACAATTGATGAAGGAACTGAAATGGCAATTCTCTAAAAACTTTGTCAACTAATATTGCAGTTCAATAAAAAGATTATTTCAGAATTATATTGTTGATGTTCCAATTCGATTTCCCTGCTACTTGTTGACGCTTTTTTATAGCAAGTTTACATAAAAGAAAAAACAATTGGATAAGTATGAGAGATCAGGCTGTTTTAGCAATGTCGAGCCAGCATTTCTTTTCTTCGAGTCGTAGACTCTGCTGGTCGTGCCATCTAAGCAGAGCCCTTTTACTAACAAGTCAAGGGTTTAAGGGCTCATGGCCCCAGCAGACTAAAAAGATTATGAGTTGTCATTTGGGAGTCTCACACTCTGGAGCAGCATTAAAAAACAATGGGTAAGAATTATCTGCATTTCAAATGTCAAACTTATTTCGACCCGAGACTAAATCTTAAAATAATTGCACTACAGATTGCACTCAATTCACAATGCGTGCTGTGTGTAGTGAACTGCTTCTGGTCAGAGAGAGTCAATCAGCCACAGACCTTCCCGCCTAACCGGATTGACCCGAGTGGAACTTGGGTGGTTTGACCTGGAGTGATCATTTCTCCGCATCTCCGTTCAATTTCAACGAGATTTTTGTCGTAAGAGAATTCGACAATTTGAAAGTCATAATATTCCCTGTCCTGCATGTACGGGATGACTTCGTCTTTAATAATATTCTCTGACATGTATGTCCCAGGAAAGTAAAATCTTCGTTAAAATCTAAAGACATATGCAATTTCATCTGGTAGTACTAAATAATATCCAATGGGACATTTGACTGTCATCACAAAAATTACTAAATTTTTGGGGTACTGTGCGTTCATTTCTATGGGAAAGTAATCCTGTCACACGCTTCATTTATGTGCACCATAAATGAAACAATATCATTTTGGAATTCATTCGTTACTGGCAAGTGAGTTCGAAGAATATGAGTTGGGAGAGGTAATTAAAAATGAGCTGGTTGTGAAAATTCCGAGTGAATAAATGGGTACATCAGTAATGATTAGGAGCGATGTTTAATTGCTCAGGAGCAAAATGATACTAAACGACTGGAGAACTCAAATTTTTGCATGTGTTAATTCAGGTCATTTCGTAAAGAGCATTGGTGAAAAAACATGTGTTTGTGTAGTGGATTTAGATCGCTTTCTTAACACGTCAGCCCAATTTTACTATTTAAAACTAAAAAATTCCAAGCAAAAAAACTCGCTTGCACACACAAAACACAACAATTTCAAAAAAGCTCACTTAAAGTCAGGAGAATCCATGCTGATTAGTTTGGGAGCTATTGCACTTGAAAAAAACTTCAGAGAACTGACTGTAATAGGGAATGGACTGAAGGTTACAACATCAGGATGTGTGTTATCTCGAAGATAAGATAAGGACCTTGAACCTTTAAAGGGCCCATTCATACTTTGAATGGACCATTTCGTACATTCAACTCACGCTCTCACATAGGAAATTCCAGTTTTTTTTACCTCAAGAACAATTATTGTTGGTTCATGCCACATATATTAATTCATTGAACAAAATTTAAGCTTGGGTTTTACGTGTTGCATGTTCTATTTGGAAAAATGCGATGGAGAAAATTACAAAACACTGCATTGAGTAATTTTAGTGCATGCACTTACCTTTGTGGATGCTTATTTCACGAAAGAAGCTTTGGTGACTGGGGGCATCTGTAGAGGCAATGAGTAATAAATTCTCCATATTTTGACTGACAATGAGGCGATTATCAGCAGGAGGGGATGTTATTATCTCAATGTTAAAATCTTCGTACATTGGAATATCATTAAACTAAGACTGGTAACATAAAGCTGTTGGATATACTGTGCCTTTACTTATTTCCGGTGTAGGCAAGCGTAATAAATTAGCGAGTGCTCTTGGGAAGGAGACAACGATGTCCTTTGTTTTAATTTAACTTTTTACTTCAACGTACAAAACGTTTTCAGGTTGGGTTGTTAGCTCTGGTTTTACTCTCAACTACTGTTATGTCAGCTGGCGTATAGTTGAGGCTTGTAAGCCCATCATCAAAATGCCCTTTGGAAAAAACATGGGGCATTGGAAAAAATAAAAGAAGCTCGTAACTTGGGACCCGTGGAGGGTGCTTACGGGAACTCAATGTCATGTAAAAACTATCAGTATGCTCAAGCAGTTTTCTTGTGTTATCATAATACATTATGACGGCCCCGTCTTTTTTGGTCCGAGTTACTTAAAACTAATTCACTAGAGTAATAAGAACCTGCTAGAGCAGATCTTTAGGC
The DNA here is from genome assembly GCA_034698825.1 of Deuterosminthurus bicinctus. NCBI lineage: Eukaryota > Metazoa > Arthropoda > Collembola > Symphypleona > Bourletiellidae > Deuterosminthurus > Deuterosminthurus bicinctus. The sequence goes on along the minus strand of JAQIWI010002992.1, from coordinate 3,315 downwards.
TTTCACACAAGGGGGATTGATGAACGAATAGACTTTATGTAAAATATTTCCTCGCAAACTGCACTGTTTGGATTTTATTTGTATTTATAAAAGTTACCTGTCAGGATATACGTATACCGGCTTATATGGTTTCATGTCCCTTAGAATGGATTTGAAGGCCGAAAGGACCGTTTCCGCTTTCTTGTCTTTTATTAATCTTGTGAAAATCTTATGACTAAAACCAACATGAGCAAAGAGCATCAAGCGCCCTCTAACGTGTTCCGAGAGCATGCCAAATTCCTTAAAATCGATAGAGATGACTTCTTACATAAAGTTGACAATTATTCGGCGTGTTTTGAATTTTTTCTCACAGGGAAATGCAAAGAGTAACCTCTCAGTGACATAAGTACCTTATGGACTTCTCGAGTCTTTAATTTTTTTTCGATTAAGCAAGAATCCTGATAAACCTCTAAGACTACCACCTTGCTTCGGATTATTATAGGAACGTCGGATTTCCGCAATTGTATGATGTTGTTTTTGCAAATGTAAGAGATGGTAATTGCTTGATGCTTGATGGTAATTATATTGCAATTAGTTCATTATTTAAATGCATAAAGTGCAGTAAACATTGTTTATGTGAGCTCATTTTACAATAATACATGGTGAAACATTAATTTATATAAAGTGCAATTAACATAATTTACATGGGAGCTCATATAACAATAATACATGGTGCAATATCAACGAAACAAATATAAAGTGCAGTTAAAACATACACAAAGTAAATTTTACAATAGTACATGGTGCAACATCAACTTAGAAAGCATAAAAAGCAATCTACATGGAGCTCATTTTACAATAATGCAGTATACAATATCTAGTAATGAAAAATAGTGCAAGAAAAAATTAAGACATAGTGCAGGATACAAAATAAAGTGTAAAAACATGCGCAATAGGTCATGGAGCAGGATATATTACAAGGCGTCAAAACAAATAAATCATAATCCAATAGACAAAACATATATATTGTATCCACAAATGGAACAATAAAATTCGGCTGTGTTCCATTCGATTGGAATTTTGAATCAAAGCAGTTGGAGCGCCGAGGTAAGTGGGCTAAATTGACAACGAAGTTGAATGCCGTGAGTGTATTTGCACTACCTGTGTACCTTATGGGCCGCTTAGCTCACTGGATGATGCGTGTCGAGACCCAAAGAATCCAACAGAAATGAAAAGCGGCATGGTGCTCCTGTTTGCAATGATAATGTTTCTATATGGAGCCTTTACGATGTTGCACATGTTCGCCAATCATGAGGATCATTTCGGATTTGTCCAAATGATCCTGGCATTCTTCAAAACCGCAAGAGTTGAGATGATGGGATGTAACAGAGCAATATTTAGGTAACTAATTGATTATGAAATTAACGTAATATTAACTGATTTTAGAACAATATAAAATCCGAGGTGCGAATGGATGTGAAAGGTACCTCCGATGGTTCTGGTTTGGAGTGCGCGTGAACATTGCGGGCTTTGGTGCTATTTTGTTTCTCAAGCCTGAACGCGTTCACACATTTATGTCCATTTTCAGTGAACCTCACAAGCAACCTTTTTTCCTTCCCTTGACGTTGGCTAACTACTTATTTGTCATTCTATGTGTGCTCCTGAGCCACTATGGAGTTGTCCTTCCCATCGTCTTCAGTTTTACAATGTATACAACGGTGGACATGCTCAAGTAATGATCAAAAAAATTTTAACACAGTGTAAGCTGCCATAACAGATATCAAATGTTTAGGTGTGCCATAGCTTCACGAAGTATAACATCTGTTCAATTCACTAAAATAAACCGCTCTGCCCAGCTGCTTCAGCGAAATTTCAATGTTCTATTCGGAAGCTGGCTCTTGCCGATTCATGAAAATCTTCTCATTGCCGGCAGCGTGATGGGAATCTATGGCTTGGAGCGTATGATTGGACCTTTGCGAGGAGTTTTGGGTGTCCTCATGCTGCTAAACATCTTTGACCTCGGCTTCTTGTACAACAAAATTGGAAAACTTCATGAGGAATTCAAAAATTTGTTGGAGGTCGCAGGAAATGTTTCAAGAGCGAACAGCAGATGGCTGCGAAGATTTTTGGCTTCATGTAAACCAATTACGGTCACTCATGAGTCATTGTTTTTTGTAGGCAAAGTTTTGGTGCTTACCATTTGGAGCACTATTGCATGCAGTGCGGTAAATCTGCTTGTTACAGTAAAGTAAGTTGTGTAAGCTTAAACTGGAATAATTAGCTTTTAGTTTATAAGGGCGAAGGTCTTACTTCCTCAAAGGGTTCGTCAAACTGCGTGTCTTTCACTTTAGAATAGAACCTGTGCAGTCCATTGAGTTAACATCTGCTAACTTTAAGCGTCAAAAAATTCCTATCGAATTCCGAAATCAAGGCGAGAGCACATAAACGTCAATTCTTCTTTAGCATTTTAAAATTTTCGTATGTGGCACGAAGCTTTTTCCAATTGATCTGCCAATATCTTGAGCACAGTTAAACTCAATGTGTTGAATCTGCAGAAAGCTTAATTTGACCAGACTTTTATGAGCCAGATGTTCATTGAGAATTTCACAGATGTAGCGTGTGCATTGGTGAAGTTGGACATGACCACTTTGTTTTGAGTCATCAGACAACCTGAGCTCACCACCTGATATAGTGCGTCATTTTACTCGTAGTTTTCGATACCTGCACAATGTCACATTGTCATGTGCAGATCATTTCCCAAATTACGCAGCATGAGTTTACCTTGCTTTTGTCAGTGTATGCGACCGGTTTCATAACCCAAACGCCGGTAAAAATTCGGAAACATTCTGCTTTACGTTAACCTTAGCCGATATTAGGCAGTTTGCTCGGTACGACGCAGAAATATATACGTCATCGTAAATATAATTTTAACATGGGTTGCCATAGGAATTTTCACGTTCACGTGCGTAACGTTTGTGTTACGTCCATTTTAACAAATTCTCTATTAAACTTTCCAGTAACCTACTAAAAATCATAGCCCGTATAATTTAATTTTATAAAACATGGATACCAGTAGTGCTATTTCTTAAAATAGGTCATACGAAACTGAGTCTTGCAGTAGTATGGTAAACGGATCCGCCGCAAAAATCCCTATCGTTCTTGTTTGCATGCTTCTACTTTACTCCATAACATGCATGCACGGTTTGTTTGGAAAAGTAAACAGAATATAAGCTGACATGCATGCAAATGTTGTTTTTTTGCAAATGTTTAAATAGCAAGGTCTGAATTATTTAGCGATTTGTTCCATCCTACTCGACTGATTTTCACTCACCCGTC
>JAQIWI010002991.1:0-10964 GCA_034698825.1 Deuterosminthurus bicinctus | reverse complement strand
GGACTTCACTGGTAGGACTAGTGGTAGTATGTACCAAGCAAAAACTCATGTTGCCTAAACTTATTTTACCAACTGTATCAGAAGTAACTGGCATTCCAAAAAATAATATATTTGTCCGTAAACCTCCTTGAGAGCTATAAGGAATTTTAACATCCCCAAGAAAACTCAAGCTGTAGCCGGGGTCGTGGGGAGTTCTGGGGAGACGAGACACCATTAGCAACAGTAACCCTTAGGGTCCCCGCCTACATAAAGAAATTATGGAATTCGGGTAATCTCGGGGCTGTAAGGTAGGCTGACAATTCCATTCACTGATACAACACCAAATTTTGTATGTGCGCCTGTGTTATCCTTATGGGCGAATTTCTTTTCGCCTGCACAATTTGTGCTTTCCAAACACTAACCCAGATTTCTGCCGTTAGTTGCGGCAGAAACCAAGAGTTCTTTTCAGGGCGAAATGACACATAGTCTTTGATTCAGAAAGGGTGTACGTGCCTAATGTGCGTTGCTCTGCGGCACAATTAAGGTGACAACACGGGCAAAAAATATAGGGCTAATATGTGAAAAAAATTAAAAAGTCTAAAACAAATAATTGTGACCGGAAGTTAAATGCTTGAATTATAATTATAAGGCTATTTCCTCAACGCTCTCAGTATCAGATTTGGCTTCATCGGAGCCTGTGTTGCCGTACCTTAAATGTTTTGTCTCTTTAAATGTATTTTCGTTTTCAGTGACGTTCCTTGTTCACAACTTGATGCATTGTTCGTACATACAAAGTTTTGACTTCTTACTAATCTTCAGTAATCAACTCCATTCGATTTCATTCTACCTCAAAGAGAGTGCCATTGCCATGGTAATAGTAGCAAGGTGAAGGGCAACAAAGTTACGAAAGTTGGTGTAAGGTACAAGTACCTGGAGCATTACAAGGGGAGCTACGTAAGCTAAGCAATTATTATCGGGTACCTTTACCTTATCCTGTTCAAACAATTTTGTGTATTTGATTTTGGTAATTACTTTAGGTAGAGGCCAGTGCATTGTACCGGGTGGGCCAGAGAAGACTTGACACTTTTGAGTTTGAATAACTCTTGAAGTTTTGAAGCTATCGGCATGTTGGTTACCAATTCTGAATCTAGAATCTTGGGGTAATGTTTTGACCTAGTCCCCATTAAAATCCGTTGACAATTGGCTGAGAAATTCAATTTTGAAAAAAAACTCGGGTTTTAACATGGGCTCTTATGGGACTTTTTTTAGACTTTGAACGCCCATATCTCCGTAAATAATGATCGCAGAGACATGTGAAGCACATTTTTCAAAAGCTAAGAGCTCAGAGAATTTTCCTGTGACTTTCGAAGGTGACCTTAAGAGGGAACCCAAAATTTTCAAAAACCAACCAGGAGTCCCATAAGAGCCCATTTTAAAACCCAAGTTTTTTTTTTCAAAATTTAATTTCTCAGCCAATTGTCGACGGATTTTAATGGGGACTAGGTCACAAAATTACCCCAAGATTCTAGTTTCAGAATTGGTAACCAACATGCCGACAGCTTCAAACCTTCAAAAGTTATTCAAGTTCAAAAGTGTCAAGTCTTCTCTGGCCCACCCTGTAATAGTTAACGAGGTACTTCACCAGTTTACTTTGTCTAATTGCTATACCAAGCAATCATTAAACTAAAGACATTAGATGTGCCATAGGACACTACCTCTCACAAGAGGCGGACTATTCACTTTGATCGTAGCTCCTCAGAGAATTTCTTAGTAAAGTTAGCAACTGGTTTGCAAAAACATGGGTAAGAGATCAAAACCCCGTCGTCGTGGTATCCAACAGGGAGTGCAGAAACATAAAATCAAAAGTGGGCCTGTAGGATCCGAGGGAATTTTTCACTTAATTGAAAGTCTGGTTCCCCGAGGGTACATGAAAAAGCTGCACAAATTTGCAGAGAAAAGTTTCTTTTTCTATGCAAAGTCGTGTTGCACTCTCGCACTCGTCCCTTTGGCTATAGGCAAAAACAAAGAGTTTGTTCATGCAGCAAAGTACAAGAGGATTGTAAACTATCTTGTCCTCTCATTCAGCGTTTTCCTCATGTTGCACAAGCTGTATGCATCCATTCATCGTGCCATGATTGAAGAAAAACTGGATGTGAACATATTCATGTGCATATGTTCATTCCTCTGTTACTTAGTCGCACTGACCATGGCAGTTTCTACTGTATTTGTACCTGAAGAAACGATTGATGTACTCAACGGGTGGCAGAAAATGTTGACGATGTACATGAGCGACGAAGGCCCAACCTACCGAACGTTTGAGAAGACCAAGACGGCGATTGTGGTTGCATCTTTGGCTATCCTTGCTCAAGCTATTGTACTCATGGTTTCGCTTTTTAGCGTCGTTATGAGAGCATTCCCTCCGGCCATCTTCACAATGGTAGAAGCTGCGGGCTACATTCCCATGGATATTGGAATCCCTCGACTGGTGTGGAAACTCTTGTTCTGGCCGTTGGAGGTGACGTTGTTGGAGCCCTCCATGTTGTTGGCTGGATGGTCCGCCATGATACTCATGATAATCATTCCAACGTATGATACATGCTTGCAAGAGATCAGGTAAGTTTGCAAAAATTTTATGGCATTTAATTTCAAGCGTGCAACTTGATGGTATTGGTTCATAGACAAATGCCAGTGGATAGTTTGGACAGTCGGGTGGAACTTTGGCGACGATACATGCCTCTGAAAATCTTCAACGCTGCTAGCCGGAACTGGATGAAGTTCATGATCAATCCGACGATATTCAGTGCAAGCTCTACCATCATTGTCTGTTTCTACGTGACATTGAGGCATACTGAAATTCCCACGTACATCTACGTCGGGTTTCCATACGTTGGAGTCTCGTTGCTTGCTCTCATATTCTGGCTCTCCTATGAAGTAACAATGGTAATCAGGTCGGCTGATGCTATTGTGGGGACACTTACCTCAACAGAGGATGACTACTTTCGCGAACTGCTGAAGCCACAAAAACAGTTTTTGGTCAAGCTGGGGAAATCTACACGATCCTTCTCGTATCCGATGGGTGACTTTATGGATTTCTCGTTGGATGTGCCAGCCGGTATTTGGGATGAAATCATCAATCAGCTTGTGTTTCTTCTCACCTTTTAATCACGGTAACAAAAGGAGCACGTTTAAAAAGGCCCTCAAGTGTTATAAGCAGACCGGGGCATTAGGATTAGCAGCACATCTAAAATAACCTGTCATTTTGCACATTAAAAATGCGTAGTCATGTTTTAGAGAAATACAAACTAAACTTAAATCTATCGGATTTAGTTTTTTGTGGGCTAAGGCTTCTTATCCAGTCCTACGGCTTGCTATCAGTACTGGATAAACTCCAGGAGACGTTTGCATTGCAGTGAGCGACCTGGTAGAAGTTACCATAGGAACATGTCCAAGGTGGAGGCTAATAAAATTACGGAAGTAAGTACAAGCTATGGTTTATAATTAAGATGTGGTGCAAATTTGGCATTTGCTACTTAATAAAACTTTGCTGCAATATTAAATCATGAAAACATAGATCTTTAGTCGAAATCATCCTGCACTTTTTACTGGTCCTGAAATCATCCTGTTTTTATGTATAAAAAAATGTACTAAAATTAGATTAAAACTCGATCACCTTCCGTCGGGTATTCTATTTTCTTGCACTCGAATTGTGGGGAGCTCACTTTGATAATAAAATCACGCCGTATGCCAGCCCTGAAATGGTAAAAATCAGGAAAAAGTGCATAACTTTGTGTCTTACTCCAAGCATGCGGTGCGTATATTTTTGTTTTTTTCCTCCAATCTGACATCTGACACAATGCAAAGCCCTAGCCTTACTCTGGGCCAACCTGTACTGCAGTCTTACCGGCAATTTATGTACAATAGCCTGTTGTAAGTTACAGGATTGCCGTATATGCCTGATCCCACCAGAATTTCAGTTGTTTAAGGCAGTACAGTAGCGTTTTATTTCTCATTCTCTCATACGACGTCAACCTAGCAACATGGATCGAAAAGGAAATTTAGTCCATCGTCTAGGGATCCTAACTCTATCCATTGCAGTAAAATGTTCTCAGCTCGCTACATTTCTGAAGGTTGTTCCTTTTAAATTGGTTTCAAATCGAAGCCTCAAGGTTCATCTTTGGGTCTTTCCGGTGCTATGGCCACATGAATATCCTGTTGTACCTGATACTCCGTTCTCTGGGTTTTTTCATTGCCTTCCTGCTCAGTGTCATGTACCCTTGCATCGTGGGAGATGAAGTTGGCGATCTGTTCCATCTCTTTCGCAGCTGGGTCATCTGTAGTGGGTTGTCACTGGCTGACAAGAAGATTCTACTGCGCCGAGTCGAGTCACACCCCGTCCGGAATCAATTGAGTCGCGTTGGATACACCAATATTGCAGTGTCTCGTGCCTGCACTGAACAATAAAGTGCTTTTGTTGTTCGCTTAGCTGTAGCAGCCTTGATCAGTACTAGTTCACTGACACAGATTCTCTTAAAAGCTTGTTAAAAAGTATAAATCTTTTTGGGTTATCCGTTCGCCAGGCTAGCGGATTATTTGCTGGGAGAATATGGACCTCTCAACAATTCTATCAGCTGGCTACTTTTTGGTCTTCTTCGTTCCTTGTTGTTTGGGCGCATCCTGCGTGATTCGACCTCAAGTTACACTTGACTTGATAAAGACCTGGCCGACAGTTGCATCTCCTCAGAGGGAGGTCTCTCATTTCTGTTCCACTCTGGCATACTTGGAAGTGATCGCGCTATGTGCTATGATAATAAAAATTAACCCCGATAGTATTCAGCGTGTCGCGCACAATAATCAAATGCCTGTTCGTCATCATTCGTCACACAGACTTGCCCATCAGCGCGTATGTACCGTTTCCACTCATTTCTGTCATTCTAATGGGTGTCGTTTTCAACACGGGCTATGAAGCTGCTATGACGGTAAGAACGGCGGACTCAGTTCTGGATTCTCGCAAGTCTCCACCTCTATTCCGCGTTTTCTTCTGAGCTTGAGTAGAATAAACTGGGATTTAACATATTCCGGTCCTACATTGGTTAAAAGTTTCATGCAGCGCTCGAAACGTTTTCCAAAACAGATTCTGTAACGCGTCAATGGCACAAGGAGTCCGTCGTGCTTAAAGTTCTGCGGGAGGTTTGTGATGAAAACGCTGAGGTGATCCTGTCAAAATTTTCGAGGCTGAAAAGCTCATCAACTACGCTTTTAGGGATCTCATCAATGCTCACAGCTGCAATAATGAGCAAAACTACTTACATGAATTGCTATATTGACTCATATGACCAATTTTGAGTGGCACCAAGGCTTAATTAAGTTGGCCCTAAAGTACCACAGATTAATTCGCTATAATGAGTTTTTCTATGACAGCCTGATAGCGCTCTTTATCTTTTACTGAGAGCTCAAATATATTTCATGAATTTTTGACGTTATAGTTGACGTTGACAGTAATGTCCAACCTTCGTCATGTAATCTGAATTTCTACTGTCTAAAGTTACTGATACATAACCATCGTTGTCTGGTCATTTCAAGTTCTACTGTCCAAAGTGACTGACACATGTCCAGTAATTTCTTGTTTTAATTAACCCAAACGTCGCAATGAAGTCGTCAAGAACAGTCGTATAAACTAAAAATATTAAAATGTTAAGTATGATTGGTATATGGCAGTAAATGTAGACTTGACGACATCGGCGAGCCTCTATATTAAAGCCCTTCTAGCAGGTCTAACAATCATTCTCGATGGGCCTAGAAAGCTAAACGGATACGAAGCTGTGCCACACACTTGGTGAAAGTATGAGACACCCCACGTGAACCTTACTAAAGCATTCGTTTCTGTCCCACAATAGGCACAAATATGCCGAAAATAACGTCCAGTCAGCGAAAAGGAGTCCAACGGAATATTCCGAAGCACCGCATTGGTATCAGGGAACGAGTTAACGATCAGGAAGTCGAGCACAATGACACACAAGGTTTCAGGTTTTGTCATTTTAGTGGAGCCGCATATTTGTGGATTGGTGAACGATGTTTTGAAATCTTGTTAGCTGGCTGCAAAACGTTTCATTTAGTCGGCTTTACACGCGGACAAAATGGTGAGTACGTTCCATTAAGCCGCAAGGCCCAAATGCTTCACTATGCTGCTCTGTCAGTTTTCCTGGGCTTATGCGTTCACAAAACCTGGCTGACAGCTCAAGTATTTTTATACAACGAGCTGCGAATGGAGTCTTTCATGTGTCTCACTGTGGCGTTGATTTACGATGTTGATGCTGTACTGAGCCTAGGAGTCGTAATGAAACCGAAGGAGACGATGGATATGCTCAACAGCTGGTCTTATGTAACAGACTCTCTTAGCGAGAAGGATTCGATCGCAAAATTCCACCCACTCAGCAATCCCACCGCATGTATGAAAACCATTGCAAGTGCATTGGTCGGGCAAGGTAGCGCGCTTGTAGTAGGACTTCTAAGTGTTGTCATGAGTGACTTGCCAATTTTCTTGTTCCCCATGGCGGAGAGCGTAGTGCTTTTGTCTGAAGGAGTTCTGCCCAAATGGACGTGGCGTGTAATTTTCGCCGTACTGGAATGGCTCATGGTTCTACCGTTGGTCATAATAGGTTCACTAAGTCCCAATTTCCTGTACATGGAAAACGGTGCCCTTGAAATCTATCTGAAAAATATTCGGTGAGTCCAGCTTACACTTTAAAATGAAAGAGTAAATTCTAAATATCATTTGCTTAAATTAGACGCATAAATGTACAATGTATGAAATCCCGACGAAGACAGGAGCGAATGTACGTGGAGCTTGAGCTATTCAACCGTATCGCTCAAGTATGGATCAAGTTCTATTTTCCACCATATATATTTGGATTGTCTACTGCAGTGATCATCGGGGCATTTGTTAGCATCCGCTACACGGAGCTCCCGCTGATCCTTTACATGTTGTGTCCTTACATTGCGTCGTCGATCTTGCTGCTCATTTTTTGGCAAAGCTTCGACATGAATCAAGTGATTCGAGCCTCAGAGAATATATTGGGAGGACTGTGGCAACATGAAGCACCGTATTTTCGAGGAAGGACAAGATCACAGAGAGTACAGCTGATGAAAAGGTCACGAGCTTTTAGGCCTGTGGTATTCTCGGTGGCAGACTCTGAGTTTTCAATCAATCTTCCCATCAACACTTGGAACGAAATTGTCAGCCAGACTCTGTTCCTCTTGTCTCTTTAGTTTTCATCACTAAGGAGACAAAGACTTGCTGCAACTTTGAAAATGATTGTACTTTGTATGTTCACTCTCCCTACGGCAATTGACACGGGTACTTTATTGTCGTATTTGTTAGAGATGCATAACTTATTGTATGTAACAGCTAAACGAGGCACTTGGTTACTCTTGAAAATTGGCTCTTATGACTTTTAGTCCTCAATTACTTCTTACTGTTCAGCTGTACTGTTGTAATTACTTCTTGTCATTAAAAACCTAAAGCGAAAAAAACATTCGCGTTAAGTGACGGCAGAACAATTGCCAAAGAGGTACTTAAACGAGTAGAAATTACGTCTTAATTATTGGATAATTACTGTGTCCATTAATTTCATTGCCAAAGGTGTCATTATGAGTTGAGACAAAAACTGTCTCGAACCCAATTAAATAGTTTAGCATGATGATATAATTGCTGTATTGATTTCAAAAAGTCCACTAGTAGCTTGCAACATCTAATGCAAGGCTCCATTGTGGCAAAGGACTGGGACAAGTCCACATCATTGAAGCCTCCACAAAAACAGCTCAGACCAAATTTAATTTTTCTTACATTTCCGTTGGGTTGGTATTTTGAAAGGCTACTAAGGAAACTTTAAAAAAATAGTTCAAGTAGTTAGACGACATGGTAAGAAAGTCAAATGCAAAACGAAAGGGCATATCCAAAGGTTTGCCGAGGGGACGTGCGGTCAGTAATAAACGACAAACGGCTGGCTCGCCTCAACCATAAAAAAGTTGTGTTCTCTTCAAAATTTGGCGCAATTTACAGAATCCTTTTTCAAGAAACTTCGATACGACGCAATGACCAGTAACAATACAACTTAAGCGGCGTTAAAAGCATTGCAGTCATGTATACAAAATATTTCGATTCTTTATTATTTTTACATGCTTGTCCTATCGAATTCAATTGACTGTGACAGACTGATGGCGATTAAGTGAGTCTTGCAAGTCTGGCTGACATTGTATTTGCAAACTTCATCCCAGTGTGGCAAACAAGTCGAAATTTCAAGTTAAACGGCACTATAGTAATATGAGCAATATTAAAGCCAAAAGTGCATCAGTAGCAAGCAATGAGTTTGTAATTTCACATCTTAATCTGAGTTGGACAATGCCGGCTGACTTCAGTCGTAAGCGTCGCATTGTTTTCGAAAGGGTCGTAGCTTAAACGTTTTGTAGCCATCGCAACGAACGCTATAGGATGCGTGCGTTGACTCTGATTCGTCAAGTGTTTGGAGAAGATCTGGAAGTCTAGATTAAGGCGTAGACCGAGTTTTCTGTTCCCAGTTCTCTTGGACGAGTTCCATGATTATAATAATGTTAGTGGTAACTTTTACACTACACCGTGTAAAAATGTGGGTCCATTGTAGAATGAGACTTAGGAAGAATCAGAGATGGACTGTAAACTGTACGCTTAAAAAACTTGAGAATATTATTGGTTTGGAACTTAAAAATAGATTTGATTTAACTGATCGCAAACGTTGACATGCAAACGTTTTTGTCACATATGATGAATGGCCGTGGCTGACAATTGAACTGTGACTCTTAAAACTGTCCTCTTTGTGCAATTGTTTTTATCTGACATTTCTAATCGGCGTCGAACTGTGTCACGAAGCTGCACGCCACAGCCGCACATCTAGCATTCCATTGCGGTATCCTTTACTCTAAAATTTTGATAATATTTTTAAGGACAAGGGGCATTTGTTGCAAGACATTTTCATTGCGGACTGTAACTTTAAAGAAGGGAACATTTTAAACAGAATTCAGTCAGTTCTGTTTGCCACCAGCATACTGACAATATTGTTGAGTACAAAATCAATATAGATGATTGTTGATTCCCGCTTGATCGTGTGAAATTTGCACAATTTGATTCCCACTTGTGGAATGAATCGCACTTGCCGTTTGATAATTTTCGACGTTGGAGTATTTGGTACGAACTTAAATAGCTGTATCGCACTTCGCGGTAATTTTGCAAACCAAACTGGGATTTCGAATGCTCTTCCACAGCTTACAATGTATCCGATTGAGCTACTTAGCCCAATGATGTAGTACATGAGACCATAGAGGGGGTAGTCGCTGAAGTGCGCAATGGCAGCGTAGCCTGTACCGGGGCACATGGCCATACAGAGCATTTTCCATAAGTAGATCACGAAGCCATTGACCAAGTTTACAATACCTACGTACAGTTGAATATGACGAAGGGATTTGTATGTCTGCTGCAGGTTTCGTGTGTCCGGATTCCTAAATTAAAAACTCAAATGGCATTTTAATTGTTACCTTTCTTTAGCTACATTTAAAACTGACCTGGGCGAGAAGTAGTCCAAAGTTGCAACAATGGAGGATTACCCTTAAAACTCGATACCTTTCCTCTTTATTAAACATTCTCAATCGCAGCAATAACTGAGTTGACGCTAAAGCTTCAGTCGTCACAAAGGTAACTCACGAAATTTTCAGGTAGCCTTCTGCCATCAATTTGACCAGCTTGGGTTATGTGTGGAGGTTGGGAGCAATATTGGGATCATTCCGGTCTGCGCAGTTTGTCTTGCTGTTGTAAATGGACTGCTTATGTATGGGACTCCCAACGTCGTGGTTACGCGTAGTACGTACAATTGTACGGCTGGATAAGCGTCAAGCCCGACGACGCCATCTAGTGGCTTATCATATTCTTTCCACTGGAGATCGGCAGCGTTTTGGGTCCATTAATGACTGCTGCCTTCGTTCCGTTTCCTTTGATATCGGACATTTCTGTCCGACAGTAGTATAATTTTTCAACCAGATTTCGATTCGATCAATTAACTAAAATCAATTCAGTTCCCCTCCATCATCAAAAATGAATTAACTCTAGCAAGCAATTACTGATTTACAAAACATCCCATTATTCCCATTTCGTGTGGATTAAATACAAAACTTATTTATAATTACCAAATCTAGCTATTATCTGGCTACGATTGATTTTTCGTAATTAAGGCACTATCACGTCGTTAGATTGATAAATATTGTAAAAAAATTATGGGGTTGTTGCTAAGAACGCTTTTAACGACAAAAAACTTTGCGTTAATTACTACGTCCATTAAATTTATATCCGAAGGTGTAATTAATGGTTAAGATAATTACAATACCAACCCCAATGTGGGATATTGGTACCTAACAATCTCTAGATTGATTTTATAAAAGTTCGAGGATAAGAATTCGCAGCAAATGACTATTCCATATTCCATACAAAGCGACATTCAGATATTAGCTTCGGAGTCTATCACACGAAAAAATTTTGTGCTGAATTCCAAAAACCAAAGTTTTTTGCTGGTTTAGAAGCCTGAAGTAAAGTTTGTTACATAAACTTTTCACATTGGCGTAAAGCAACCATGGTTAGGAAGGGAAATTCAAAGGGAAAAGGCATGTATGCCTTGGGTATACCCAAAGGTTTCCAGAGAGGACCTACGGTGAGCAAAAGGCAAACCAACGGATACAGTTGTCTAACCTCGAGTGTAAAAAAACACTTTCCACTTGAAAAAATCACCCAACTCACTGACTCACTTTTCCAATTCTTCATTCAAAAATCCATGGTTCTTCAAGTTGTGCCACTGGAGCGAAATGGAACAGGGCTCTACGCTGTTCCTAAAAGTCGAAAACTGCTGCCATTTTGGTTATTCAGGGTTTTAACTTTTTTGATTACAGTGCATCGGTTGGGCATCTCGTTT
>JAQIWI010002990.1:0-10974 GCA_034698825.1 Deuterosminthurus bicinctus | reverse complement strand
GTACCTAAATATATTACGGAGCCAAAAACATACTGACACTGACAAGAATAATTATTTTGAAAACAAAGCCAACCAGGCCTCCCTGCTTTCCCACAGATTCCGACTAAGGTCGAGCAATTCACTCCTTCTTCTAATAATGCATGAATAAGGCTTACTTAAGGCTGGATGGTCAAATGCTTTATAAGGTCAGCCATTACGTACGTACGTCAACTTTACAATTTGGGGTCAAAATATCTCCAGGAAGGAGCAGCGTAGCGTGATGTTCGGAGTTTTGAGCAATGCGAATTACGTAAAAATATGTACATAAGCCTGAAGAGATCTCAGCTCTAGCTCTTACCATTTGACCTCCAGAGGTCAAAAAAGTTAGCATGGGGTCAACCGCAAAAGTTGACCAAATTGACCCGAATTTTTTTTCAATCTGTTGTTTTCAGATAGAGGTTGATTAGACCTATTTTATGTCTGACCCGGACTTTGACCTCCAGAGGTCAACAAAGTTTACATGGCCTGAACCACTATACTTAAGCTCATTGGTTCAGGACCTCTGGAGGTCAAACTCTTGGTCACGGACTGAGAAGAAGCCGACGAAGATTGGAGTAAATGTACGTGGAACAAGAGCTCGCCCACCGAAGCGTGGGCTCGCAAGCTTATTTATTTATATGTTCAGATTTGAATGTCAACTTTTGTCATTTCTCGTCTTACCCCGTTTGCCTCGCACCTCACTGTGGAATGCAAAAATATTTTTGCAACCATCACGTGCTTGTTCTTCTTAAAAAATCTTCAAAAATGAATAAAAGAGCAGGACTTAATTTGTTTTATTATTCAAATTAAATTATTTTATATAGCCATATAAATTCAAGTGCTTGGAGTACTGAGGCAATATACTGCCTCCAGGTTTACGCGGGACAGATCAGCTGAAGAGCCAGAAAAAAAAATCATCATCATGTGGTCTAAGGTGTAAAAAAAATGCAAAAATAACTTCACAGAGTAATTGCTCCACGTTTTTGTTTGAGTATAAAATAAAAAAGTCATGACGGAAGTGCTTGATTTTGATCGAAAAACATACTCAAGACAAGGGAGTATTGGGGAAGTGGATGTGGAAGGTTTTCTCAAAATCATGAACTATGAAGATAATGTGAGACAATTGGACCTCTATTATGGGATAGGTAACAAAATCTGGAATTCATTATCATTATCATTATTGAACGCTTAGTATTGAAATCTGGACTTGATTATTACAATTGAAAGCTTAGTATTGAAATGTGGACTTGACTAGTATAGAATTGAAAGCTTAGCATGGAAATGTGGACTTGATTGTTGCTATTGAAAGCTTAGTATTTAAATTTTGACCTTTTTGTTGAATTTCAGTGAAGCGTCAACTGTTGCGCTATCAAAGCCCAACAACCGGAATGTTCCCGGCCTTCTCATCTGATACTAAAGTGGGAGTAGTTCGAGATAGTTGCTACTGTGCTGCAGCAATTTGGAGCTTGTACCAAGCTTACAGGAGAATTGATGATGACCGAGGGAAATCCTACGAGTTGGGTCAAAGTACGGTCAAATGCATGCGAGGGATTTTGCAAGCTTGGATCCGACAGGCCAATCGTGTGGAGCTTTTCAAACAGAATCAATGCTCCCAGCATGCTCTTCATTGCAAATTTGATTTGCATACTGGGGATGAAGTTTTGACGGATGATGAGTACTTCCATCTGCAGGTCAGGTCAACATTATTGTCATTATTATTGAACTTTTCAAAGTGACCCCAAAGAGTTGGGGAATCGATGGGTTAATTTTTTGTAAAGTTGATGGACTTGTTGCATATTGCAGATCGATGCCGTCTCACTGTACCTGATCTTCCTGGTCCAAATGATCGCTTCAGGACTTCAAATCATTTACACTTACGATGAAGTGACCTTTGTACAAAATCTAGTTTATTACGTGGAGCGAGCGTATCGAACTCCCGACTATGGGATGTGGGAAAGGGGTAGCAAGTACAACGATGGCTCTCCTGAGATTCATGCAAGGTCAGTCAGTCAGTCAAGTCAGTCCCTCAAAATCTTAAATACCTCTCTCGAAGGGTTCTTCAAATTGACCTTTGAACCTGCAGTTCAATTGGCATGGCCAAAGCCTCGTTGGAAGCCATTAATGGATGCAATCTATTCGGAGACAAGGGAGCATCTTGGAGTGTGATTTATGTTGACATTGATGCACATAATCGGAATCGGAGTATCTTTGAAACGCTCCTCCCCAGAGAGTCCAGCTCAAAGGTTTGTCTTTTCAAATCTGTTGCCTTGAGGAAACGAAGCGAAATGTTTAATGAATGTTCTTTAGAATGTAGACGCTGCGTTGTTGCCTACAATTTCCTTCCCAGCCTTTGGGACACATGATGAGGTGCTGTATTCCAAGACCAAGGACAAGCTTGTGAGGAAACTCAAAGGAGAATATGGCTTCAAGAGGTTTCATCGGGATGGGTATAAAACTGTGCTGGAGGATCCTTCCAGTCGATTCTATGAGAATGGCCAGAGCAAGGTATGCCGAAGGGGGATTTTATATAGAAATACTTTGCTAAATTTTGTCAAGAAATGCTGGAATGGGGCATGGCATATGTGACATGAGTGGAAAATGGAAACCTTATAAAGGGCCCCCTTTGAGAAATGGCTGAAATGTTGCTGGTTTTTTTTAAGGATTTTGAAGGAATTGAATGCGAGTGGCCAATTTTCTACTTGTTCATGGTCGTGGATGGAGTCTTTAAAGGCGTACCGGAGCAAGTTGAAGAGTATTGTCAACTGGCCAAAAACAGACTGACAAGGAATGCGTATGGAGGTGAATTAATATTAACTTGAGGCTTTTAAAAAAATAATAATAATAACAAATCTCCCTGCAGACCCCGTCGTGCCAATGTACTTCTACGTGCCAAAAGAAACAGTGGAGTATGAGCGTCAAGATCCTGGAAGTCAAATCCGACACCCCAGCCCGGAAGGAACACCGAACAATCTTTTCCTCTGGGGTCAATCCATGTACATTATTGCCCAATTGCTAACTAGTGGCCTGGTCCATATAAATGAGATTGATCTCATACGACGCTACTTACCTTCATTCAACCGACCTCGAAGGGCCGGACGATACTCTGCCTTTCAAGTGCGTCCTTTATAATTATTAACTTTGAATTATTTCTATGTAAGTTTATGAATGGCACAGGGGACTGCAAGTGACCTCGTAGTCCAAGTGGTCCTAATTGCGGAGTCAATGCGGCTGCAAGCAATGATGGCGACCTATGGAATCCAAACCCAAACTCCTCACGAGGTTGAACCTGTCCAGATTTGGCCACCGAGTCAGTTAGTCAAAGTCTATGAGCAGTTGGGCGTGAACAAGAAACTTGGGCTCAAAGGTCGACCTCCTCGTCCCATTGGAGCCTTAGGAACCTCCAAAGTGTATCGTGTCTGTGGCCAAACAGTCCTGTGCTACCCTTTGATTTTTGAAGTCTCTGATTTTTATCTCTCTCATGACATGGCTCTACTTATTGATGATATCAAGACCGAGTTACAGTTTGTTGGCAAATATTGGCGGCTGTCCGGGAGACCTACAATGTGCCTTTTGATACGAGAGGAGCATATGAGGTAAGCCAAAGGTCACTCAAGTTTTTGTATAAAGCTCAAATGTTGTCCTAATAATTTTTTCATTGTGAAGGGACCGCAAGTTCAAAGAGATGCTAGACGTTTTTGCCATGCTCAAGAAAGGTCACTGCGATGGCCATAAAGTCCGTATAGGGCGCCTTCAGAATCTCTTGTCATCTTCCTGTGTGGAACATTTGGACTTTATGAACCTTGTGGATCCAACTGATTTGGATATTTCGCCATTTACTCAAGTTGTGCATGAGTACAGTGGCTACCAGAGCCTTACTGATGTGCCCAAAGCTATTGTGTTCAATGAGGAATTTCAAGATTTCAGTGTAAGAGTCTGTTTTGAAAAATCAAAATCCAATGTTTCTTATGGGATTTAACATGGGAAATTTTGTTTAAAAAAAATATGTTGAATCTTTACAGCGCTTCGCCTTTAAGTCGACGTGGGAAATAGTGGACGCCTTCCGCTGCACCGAAGGCTTCTACGGAAAGGCTCAGCTCCTCGGCTTCATATACAAACGTGAGGGCTATCACTTTCAAATTGAAGATTGCTCCGTTCATGAGCACCTCCTCCGAATCAACAGACAAGCCGGGGTGCTTCGACTCTGGGCCACAGTTCGGCACTGTTCCAGCCTACTTCAGCAAATTGTGGACAGTATAAGTCCCTACATCACCATGATTTTGGTCCACGGAAAGCAGGTAAAGTCTCCCCCAACAACAGCTCCCACAAGCTGAAAATCTGTTTACAATTGTAACGTCCTTGTTGACAAACATCACTCCGCTGTTTACAACTGTCACAGCCTGTTCACTTTCTTAACAAAGTGCTTGTGAACACATTTGTTACAGTTGTAAACATTCACCGCAGCAGCTCGTGTAGGTGCTCGTGTATTTGGTTGGTTCTTATGACCTTTACTTGACCTTTAGCTAACAGTTGGAGTAATTGGAAAAGAAGAGGTGATTTTCGACAAGCCAATGACGCCATCCGAAATCCGCGTGGAAATGTACACCAAAGTCCAGCCTCATGACATAACTCAGGCGGTACTTCAGCAGGAAATCGCCCTCTACTGTGGCAAGCTAATTGCAACTCGTCCAGACTTGTTCAATGGAATCTTGAAGCTGCGAATGGGTTGGATACTCCAGGCCATTCAACTTTTCATGGAGACTCAGAAGGACCGAATGCCGATTGAAGCTTGTAGTCCAAGTGATGTGAGGCGACTGCTCCAAGGGGTCCTGTCAGTCAGTTTGAATAGTGAAAGCAGCATCAAATCTGGTGTTGAGATCAACAAAGTTCCCGGACTTTTGGTCAGTGAGAGTAGCAGCAGCAAAATGAAAGGTGGAAGCGAGAGCAGTAAATCTCGATTGTCCATGTACCAACGAAGGAAGATTGAGGGCTGCCTTTGTCGTGTCCCCACAACATTTTACTCCAGGGTGTGGCAAGTGTTGAAGAAGACACCGGATGGGATCATTGTTGCTGAGAAGATCCTTCCTCAGGAGCCGACACTCTCTCACATGTCACTGTCCGAGCTGAATTTCTCATTGGAAGTTGAACGGATGCTTCATAATATCAGCGAGCCGGAGTATATTCAAATTGTTATTGAGTTACTTTGTGTGGTGTCCACAATACTCCAGCGGAACCCGGAGCTGTCCTTTCAGAAGGCTTTGGATGTGGATAAGATGATCACAGCGGCCTTCAAAATGTTCCAGAAGGTACCCCACCCCCCGACTTTGTGCTGATTTTGAATGGAAATTTTAATTTTGTTTATATTGTTTTAGGACATGAAAAAAGATGCGAAATCTCCACAAGCTGGAGACTCAGCTGGTGCTAGTGGTGGTGTAGCAAATATGTACGCTTTCTTTAATTCGCCCCCATCAACTACGACGGGATATTTGGCCCGTGCTGTAGTGAACGAGATTCTTCAAGGGGACATGGGCCTTGGAGTTGGGAGTCATCATGATGGATTTAATATCAATGAAATGTGCCATATTTCTTAAAAACGTTTAGTCAAATAGGAGTCTATTTTTGAGCTATTATATTATTATTATTACATTATGGTGCCATAAAAATCTTTAGCTCATATTGCAAGTAAGGACAATCATCTTGTCTAGTTTAAGTTGTCTCTTCTCTTCGCTCATTAAAGCACACAAATGATTATTAGATTTGTTCGCAGTTGAAAAAATGTGGTATTCATAGACAAAATGAATAAATTGTAGCAGACTTGCAATTAGCAATGGCTTCTTTGTTCATTGGGATTCTTATTGTTGTTGACGACGGACTCGACAATGCAGTTTCATATGTCGACGAATGTAGGACCTCTTGAGGGCCTTCCGGCAATAGTCGCATTCCACTTTCTCTACAATAGACCAAAAAACAAATAATTTTTTAAACTCATATTAAACATATACATACTGATTTGAGAAATAATGACACTTACCGTTCTTAGCTTTTGGCCTACTAGGACTTGGCTGGACCTTGGGATTTTGACGGGAGCTGCTAGAATTCTCCCCGTTGCTCTGGTTGCCGTTACCTCCGTCACTTCCTGGATTGCGTCCTTGTCTCAATTCTTCAATCCGACCTTCCATCATCTTCAGCTTTTTCGTGATTTGGGCCACATCAGTTTCCATCTTCTTTTCAAGCTTGTGCTGATCTTTCACGAGTTGACAAATGACCAAACGATGTTTCTTCAAAGTTTCCGAATGATCCGTCAGTACGTTAGTTTGGTTTTGCATCAGCTCGATAAATTCTTTCAATCTGTCTCCTTGTTTTTTGAGTGTGTCATTGACCTGTGACATGATTGATGCAGAAGCATTGGACTCATTTTCGGGCATGCCTGACGAGGATGCTGCAGAATTTTCAGAGCTGGCTGTAACGGGCGTCACTTCTAAGAACTCGAAGTATTCCGGTACCGGAGAATACAACACCTATGGAAAAATTTAAATGAAACAATTATATATAAAAGGTTTAATGATGGTAAGGAAATTTGCAGAAAATCCCAGGACGTGGTCATGGTCAAGTCGGTCAAGTATGAAAATCAAATTTACCGTCTTCAGTCCAGGCATTTGAGCAAAATTTGACATAGTGGGACTACTTATATAACATACGTAGCACTACACTTTCAATTAGGCTTGTCAGAAGAGTTAAGACAGTTAATTTTGAAATTAATGAACGGAAAGTTACCTAAGGACTCAAGAGCGAGAGATTCTAATAAGCTTCAGAACGAGTTCCTTCCTGCACACAGAATGGCACGGTATGGTTTACTCCTAATACTCTTTGTGCACCAACTAGTCGCCAACCCCCCAGAAGAAGACCCAAATATGCAAGAATTCTACTGATCATACTCAGAAATTCTATAAAAGTACTCCTGGGAAGTCATAGACAACGAGTCTTATCAAAGTAATAATGGATGAGTTATTTTCTTTTATGCCAAGTTCGCATGCTATAAGCGTCCCTATAATTCAGATCTTCAATTGGAGGAGTTTTATCTACGGACCTGGAAATGTGACCTTATAGTCTCACCAGATAAATACAATCCAGTCAAGATAGATGTGCCAAATATTTGTTCCCTACTAAATGGCACGTCACTTCCCTGCGTCCTAACACAAAGTAGAAAGGAATTCCGGGAAACAATGGGCCATGCCATGACAAAAGGCTTGGCTATTTTGATTATCAGTCAGCCTCATCTTATAAAAGCTGATAAAGAATCTTACGTCCACGAATGACTACAAAATTAATGAAATTTTGGCTTGCTACTTGCATCTACTACTTACGCAAGCTACTAATACTATACGGATACGGAAAGCCAAAGACCTTCTCATATTGCCCTGAGTATACTCAAAGTTTTGATGGACATGTAAGATTTATGGAGAAAGCATTGTTGAGGAATGGTGCTTTCACTGAGGAAAGTCCAAAACGTGTTCGTTTTATATCCAGGAATGTTATCCATGAAATCGTATTGCATTTGTCCAGCTTTTCCATGGAAACTGGACATTAATACAAAATGTTTGAAAATGAAAGGAATTGGAGAAGAATTTCTAAAAATTCTACGTACATGAATGACATGACATGACAGCTAGACTGCTACAAGCTCGTCGTTTTTGTTAGGCCATATGTTCAGTGGATGGCTGTCAGTAGTTAGTAATAGTGATAGATCCTCAGTTGCCTCAGTCTTCTAAAACCCATTCACCATGTTTTCTGGACTTTTTGCGAAAAAGGTGAAGCCGGAAGATCCTCCTCCGCCGCCGCCACCTCCTCCAGAGCCGGTAATTCCACGGCCCTCTACTTCTACTCATTCTCCTCCTCCACCACCAGCATCCCCACCGCCGAATCCACCTGAATCTAAAACAGAAGGTAACAGACTTACTGGAAATTTAAAAATAGCTTATTGATCCATAGACATGGGATAATGACTACAAATTACAGTTCGGCCATTGATGAAAAACATGAAGAAGAGCGTAGCAGAAAGTGTACTAGACATAAGCTTGTTGAATCTTCGCGATACTGTTAAGTACCCTTCAAAGGACGAGGATGGCAAAGAAATGCAGCTACTGCAACAAGGCAAGTAATAATAACTTTCCGTAATGAAATCCAAGAGTAGAAATGAATGGAAAAATAATGTAACTCTTGGAGATTTTCTTTGATATAAATAGTATCTCACGTATTTATGGGACACATCTACGTTAACGATGACCGACCAAAATGGGAAGGGAAGTTTGATTGTCTTGTAACAATGCTTGGCTTCTCTCTCAGTTTGTCATCCGTCTGGAGGCTTCCATACCTTTGCTACAAGGTCAGCAATAATGGTTACCGTTATGTCAGCAGTTCCTTCAGAAATTGATGAATGCTTTACTATTACAGCACAAAGGAATCTGTTTCCTCATCCCGTATTTCATTATGGTTGTCATCTGTGGCGTTCCATTGTTGTACCTTGAGGTAATATTCATTCTGATTTTTCTAATTGTGCATTATTCGTCTTGCAGTTGAACATGATAAAGTTTTATTTTCTTTACAGTTCATTCTTGGTCAATTCTTGCAAGAAGGGCCTGTGGGGATGTGGAAAGTCTGTCCAATTTTTAAGGGTAAAACTCGTTACATTGTTTAAAATGTCCCCATGGAATGGACGCAGCTATAGAATTTTGAAGCTTATTGCAAAATAATTTAATAGGTTGTGGCTACGCCATGCTCTTTGTAACATACATAGTCTCCTATACCTACAACGTTTACGTCACCTGGATGGTCCTTTACTTTGTCGCTTCATTGACACCACCACCCGACTTTGTTAATTGCACTTTTCCCTGGAACTCCGGGGAATGTATTCCTGTATCTCCAGACCTTGTGTCAAATACAAGAAATGGTACATTAGCGGGCTGCGAATATTTCAAGTAAGCATGTATATAATTTTGAGTCATTTGAAAACAAGATGGTTGTTGATTGTTGCCCAAATTATTATTATTTTATAGCGGATACATTTTGAAATCGGCACTTGTAAAGACTCAGCGCACCACTACCATAAATTTGGGACCACCTGACAAGCTGCATGTGGCCTATTTTTCTTGTATTTACATTCTATTTGGGATTTTTATGGTTCGAGGGATGCAGAATTCAGGTGAATACCGCATATGTTTTTGTAATTTTTTAAAATGTTTCTTAATGTGGGATTTTTATTATTCCGTAGTGAAAATCATGTTGCTTTCCACGGCATTGCCGTCCATAATATTGGGCATGATGGCGTTCCGAGGTAAAAGTTGTCTGAGTCGACTAACTGAAGTGAAACAGATTTTTTATCATGGACATTATGAAGGAACTTATTGGTTTATTTCAGGTGCGACGTTGAGAGGAAGTTCAACAGGGATACAATTTCTTTTCCAGGCTGAATGCTTTCAAAGTTTTTTGTATTTTGAGGTATACATAATTACGATTCCTTTGTAAATGTGCTTGTGATGCCGTGGCTTTCATGCTCGTGCACAATCCAAATTTATTCACTGTTTTTCCACCATTTTCATACTCTGGAAGTACAGACATGGCTTGACGCAGCATCACAAGTCATCTACTCGATCGGTGAGCATGTTTGGGTAAGTGGAAGTATATAGAGTGATTAATATTTTAATTTTAAAGGAGTTGGATTCGGCGTCCATGTGTCCATCGCAAGTTTGATTCCATTCAACACGAAAACTTTCAAGTAGGCTTACTTTTTTTAAATCTGTTATTTTTTAAACATGAGGATATCAATCATAAAAAACGTTTTCACCGTTACAGGAACGCTTTGATAGTGGCAGCAAGTACTGTGGTTACGAGCCTAATCGCCATTATGGTCATTTTTACATTTCTCGGGGCAGTTGGTAAGTCAAATGGCTTTAAAATATTGGGAGAAAATCAATGATTATATGTTTAAAACTGTTCCAGCCTTCATAACACGGAAAGAAATGACTGAAATCGAATTTGATGGTAAGTAATTTGCTTTATTGTTTCAACATGGAATCATTTGGATATCCAAATATCATCATCAACATATCGAGTTGCCTAATAATTTCTTCTACGATGTAGAACAAAATGTCTTGTTTAACATGCTGCCCAATGCCATCGGACTGATGCCCTCAAGCTCTTTCTTCGCACTCTGTTTTTATTTTATGCTCTTCGCTTTGACATTTTCATGCGAGGTACAAAGAATGAACTGCCAGAATTTTCCTCAGTTTTTCGCTATAGACCACCAAGTACCGCCAAACTTTTACTTTTAGGTTGCTGGGATGCATTCAGTTGTGCTGAGTCTACGCGATGCGTTTGGTTCATATGGCCATTCAAGGCGATTTCGGAGTTGTATCATTCTGACAGTAACGCTTGTGTCCTTCTATGCAGTTGGCATTCTAAGCTTGGCTAAGGTACGTGACTTCATTCAACAATTTAAAGACAGACAAAATCAAGCTTGACTTTAATTATATTTGGCTTACAGGGTGGACATTTCTTTCTGTATGCAGTGGAGGATTTTATTGCGTCCTCTGCATTGCTTATTTGTGCGGCAACGCAAACTATCGGGATTTGTTGGTTCTATGGTAAGTCCAACGCTTTTCAGTCCCTCATGAGCTTCCGAACTACTTATTTTCTACATTTTAATTTGTTTGTAGGCGTGGATAACGTTTGTAGGGCTGAGTACGCCATGAACGGGATCATTCCACCAATATTTTTCCGCATTTGCTGGAAGTTTGTGTCCCCTCTAATCCTTCTGGTAAGATTGACCGCTGCTGTCCGTCACTTTGGAGAATCAATAATTATACTTAAACCTTTGTTTAATTTGCAACTTTCCCTCTCTAGATCCTACTATTCGGAGAGTTAATCAAGAACGCTCCTACCACAAAAATGAATAAAATCGGA